>APFE030138190.1:8126-98285 GCA_000404065.3 Pinus taeda | reverse complement strand
AGGACTGCCTAAATCTAGGAAAGGTCATGATTATCTATATGTTGTTGTGGATAGGTTTAGCAAAATGTGTATTTTGATACCTTGTAATAAACAGATTACAACTAAACAAACTACAAAACTGTTCTTTCAACATGTATGGGTTCATTTTGGATTACCCACTTCCATTGTATTTGATCGGGACACCCGATTTGTGGGGAAGTTTTGGTCAAGTCTGTGGGAACTAATGGACACCAAATTGAAGAAAAGCACAACTTTTCATCCACAAACTGATGGCCATACAGAAGTAGTTAGCAGGACAATGATCCAGTTACTCAAGGGATATTGCAGCAAGCATCCTAAGCTTTGGGATGAACATTTATGCTATGTGCAACATGCTTACAATAGAGCAAAATATTCTTCTACATAGAGATCTCCTTTTGAGACCTGTTTTGGTTTCACACAAAGGTCTCCTTTGGATTTTTTCATTGGTAAAGATACCATAGTTGAGGGACAAAGTGATGTGGATAGGGAAACTAGGTTCATTGAACAGATCCAAGAGATCCACAAGGCAGTACAGGAATAGTTGGAAAAGAGCCAAGCCAAATACAAGGCAAGGCATGAAAAGCATCGGATGGAGCATAGTTTCGAAGTTGGTGACCAAGTCTGGCTGTATATCAGTAAGGACATGTAAGGTGAAGGTAAAAAGCTAAAGCCTATCAGGTATGGACCCTTCAAGATACTTGAGAAGATTGGTGAGAATGCTTTTCGCCTTGACCTACTCGCTTACATGCACATCTACTCAGTCGTTAATGCAGATTGCTTGAGATTGTTTGAACCTTCACTAATTGAAGATCTCGAAGAGCAGAGTCAATTTCCTTCTTTTGATGACTTGTTACCTCAATATCTTAATGAATTGCAGGAAGACACAGTTCTGGATAGGAAGGTGAGGACGACACGGAGGGGAGATGTTGAGTACCTCAGAGTTGGGCTCAAGGGTTCAAAGCTGAGCAGTGCAAAGTGGATAGAGATTAGACAAGTGAGACAATTGTACACTCACTTAGTCGATGCTTGAAAACCAAATTTTGGTGGTCTAAAAGCTTTTTCAGTGGGAAGGTCGTGATCTGAATTGGATCCATGAAAAGTATCAAAGTGTTATGACTGTATCAAAATCATGACAAACTTCAAAACTTGTGAACAAAGAGCTATCAGGAAGAACCTCTGGACAGTGCCAGTTTGTAGCTAGAAAGGAACGATGAGGACCTCAGTCAAAGTGCGCTGACCAAGGCCCATGGAGACCACGCAGGATGCAAACTAACAGTCAAGAAATCCGGATCAAAAAACGGAGGCCATTTCTAATGCGCGATTAGCGCTTAGCACTAATCGTGCATCACTCGGAAAAACCCCTCGAGAAGGAAAAGCCCTGAAGCACTCGGTCACATGGGAAGCTGGGAAATCGTAGGGAAAGCGCTAAAGCAAAAGGTGGGCCCCGCACTCCAAAACTGGTGGAATATCGAAGGCATGTTGGGCGGTAAGCAGATTTGGCAGGAGAAAGAGAAATTCCATACATTGCATGACACAAGTCCAACAGATGAGAGAGAAAACCACCTCTCATCACGGGCTAATGGTCGAGCAATTCAACCGCACGATAAGAGCGAACATGGTAGGATCTAGGGGCTCCAGATTTGATGGTAGAGATTGTGCCCGATGAATGACCGGATCCGGAGCGAGAATTAAGCTGCGGCATATAAAAGTCTGAAGTCTAATTTGACTGTTGAGTTGGCATATGAATCATTACACAATGTAACTGAAATATCGAACCATTTGAGGAAGAGCTGGCGCAGTTCGTGAGAGGACAAGTGGCCACTTCCCTGTGAGACATTACATAGTGGCGATGACACAGAGGCATGGAACTCTGAGCGAACAACAATAGGCGATCCAAAAGGGCGGAAGAGGCAACGAACAGTCATGAGCCGTATTGGCTTTAAGCCATGAATAGATAGAGAACGAGAGAGGGAGAGCATGAAGCGAGAGCGAAGCGAGCACTATAAGAAAGAAGGAGATAGTGAGACAGAGAGACATAATGGAGAATAAGCAAGAAGCAAAAAACAGAGAGCCGAGCTAACCTATAGAGTAAGGTAGCATTGACAAGATAGAAGGCTTGAGAGGTTTGAGCCATCCCTGAAAGGATATCTATCAAGAACTGGGTACCAAATTGGACTCATCTCATTCAAGACTAGTTTAGGTCAAGACTTAGTAAGGAAGAGTCTGTGCACTCTGGTGGCTTGGGGAATCCAAGAACCACCCTACTGAGCATCATCTATTTCAGGAGACTCAAATTGAGCTCTTTATTATAAAAACTCTGCTTTAAAGACACAATAAGAAAAGGCCACCACTGAAAGCTGGACTGGAGACGTAGCCCAAGAGGATAGCGTGAACTCCTTATTAATTTATTGTGTTCTTGTATTTGCTTATTGTGTTTCTCTTACTGTTTTCCATTTTCCAGCGTCTATGTATTTTGCAATCTGATCGATCCGTTGCCTAAGATAACATAGACACAAACCAGCACATGAGTCTGTAATACCTTCATTCATTAATTATTTAACTGAGATCACTCAAGAGTGATTTTCAGATCACAAGAAGAGGAAGAGGACATGTCCCATGTTCCATATGCAAGTGTAGTCAGTAGCGTGATGTATGCAATTGTCTGTACTAGACCAGACATTATACATGCAGTGGGAGTATTGAACAGGTTTATGTCAAAACCAGGAAAGGAGCATTGGACAGTAATGAAGTAGCTTTTTAGGTATCTGCGTGGCACTAGTGATTATGGTTTGTATTATCAAGGAAGACCAGGATTGGACAAAGTGTTGTATATTCATGGCTTTGTTGATGCAGACTGGGCTGGAGAGCTGGGTTAGAGAAGATCTACAAGTGGGTATGTGTTTAACCTATTTGGAGGTGCAGTTAGTTGGATGAGTAAGAAACAATTTGTAGTGGCACTATCAACTACAGAGGCAGAATACATGGCAGCCACTCATGCAAGCAAGGAAGTAGTTTGGTTGTAGAGTTTGTGTTCAAGGATAGGCTGTGACAGCCAAAGTGCAATTTTCTTGGCAAAGAACCCTGCATATCATTCAAAGACAAAGCACATTGATGTTCAATATTGTAGAAATTTTGAATAATAAACACATATTCAATGGATATTATCCTTAACATGTACTATTACGGAATACATACACAATACATAAGCTCCTCTACTTTGATCATCAATATAGCAGCATCAATAACAATAAAACATCAAGAGCATGCACACATTAACACAGTATGTAACCCGGGAAAAGCTTACAGCTGAAAACCCCACACTATCTGTATATTAATGATTGAGAACATGTAACATTACAATAGTCAATACTTCTCACAAGTATCCAACACTATCTCCACTTGTTACACATAATACAGCTCAGATCTGATCTCCAAATCTATTCCACTGCTTGCCTGCCTCCACTGCTCAATACCTGCTCAAGGATGGATGAGAATGGTTGAACCAAACTCATATTTACCTCAAGAGAATCACTCACACTGGGAATCATGTGAACAGAGGCTATAATCACTTGGTATTGGCCAATTCTCATTGGCATAACTCAATCTCATTGATTGTGAAAATCCTCATGCACAACTATAGTCACAACTGATAGCAATCTGATCCTCTAACACCTGTCCCTGCTGAACTGAACATGCACTGACATGCAACTGAGTTAACTGATGTATTCTTTAGTTGCATTATGAGTTAATAATTAGTTTAACAACTCATCATTAGTCTATTTGCAGTTAGACTAATTACAACTAGTTTAACCAAGTCAAACTGAACACAACTCCATCAACTCCACAATCAACACCACCAAACTCAACTGATTGAGATCTAACTGAACTCATGCATGCAACAACTCAACTAACCCACAAAGAAAGTGTATTTCCTTCTAACAGCTGCATGTGCCACATCTATAGCTCAAACTAAAGCGCTCCAAGAGAATAAGATAAAGTTTATAATCTAAATATTATTATAAGACAATAATATTTGACTTTTCTATTTTTGATAGCCAGTCTAAAAATAGACTTTGATCACTCCTGTTGTGATCACTTCTACTGTAATCACTCCTGCTGTGATCATCCCTCCTGTGATCCAAAAATAGAACTTGCGCCATAATTTTCCTGCGGGCCCACTTAGTGAAGGCGACTCTTTTCACTAAGCTCCATCATCTTGTTGCAATCTCAACAGGTACCTGTCTAAGTCCCAAAATGTTAGACAGGAAACTATCTAAGAGGATAATGGGAGCTGGAAATAGAAGAATAAAAAATGCATGCAATGTGGACTTGCCTTATCAACTCATAATCAAGAAAAAAATGGTATGCGGATAGTGGTTTTTCCAAACATATGATTGGGGGCAAAAGAAAATTTTTGTCGCTTAAAGAAAAGGACAAATGAAGCAATGTCACTTTCAGAAATAATGCTCCAACAAGAAGCAAGGGTAAAGGTGTAGTTAGTATTGATAAAAAAAATAGAAGAAAAAAATTTGTTGTATGTAGAAGGTCTCAAGCACAATATTCTTAGTGTTAGCCAAATGTGTGATAATGACTATGATGTGACCTTTCAATCTAAATATTGTGAGATCCGCGACATAAAAAATGGAAAACCTGTGGGAAAATCAATCAGAACCCACAATAATGTATATGTGTTTGATGATTCCACGGCTAGCTATTATTTAAGAAAAAAAGTGAAGCACAATTGTGGCATAAGAGGCTTGGGCATATGAATTTCGATTTGATCAAACTAAGCAAGATGGCAGTAGTAAGAGGATTACCATGACTATTGAAGCCTGATAGCACAATCTGCAAGTCATGTCAGTTTGGCAAGCAGACTAGGACTCATTTCAAATCGAAAGAGTTCTCTTGATCCATATGTATGGATCTCATTCAAATAGACATTTGTGTCCAAACCAGAGAGATAACCTCAAAAGGGGAGAGGTATTTCATGTTCCTCATTGATGATTTCACCAAGCACATTTGGATTGTCCTCTTAAAATAAGAGTCAAAAGAGCTCAAGAATTTCAAGAAGTTTAAAGCTCAAGTAGAAAATGAGAAGGACTTCAAGTTAAATGCTTAAGATTAGAAGGAAGGGTAGAGTAAACCTCAAGAATTTGAGGAATTCTTTGAAGAGAATGACATCACGAGGTAGTACTCAGTGACTAGAACTCCTCAGAAAAATGGGGTAATAGAAAGGAAGAATAGAGAAATCTAGGAAATGGTTAGAGAAATGTTAGATGAAGCTGGACTGTCTCACAACTTCTAGGGAGAGGTAGCCTAGGCAGCATTATATTTTTCAAATAGAACTCAACTCAGGCCTAATAGTGATAAAATTCCCTATGAGTTATGGAAGGGAATAACTGCATCAGTTAAACATCTAAAAGTCTTTGGAAGGAAGTGCTTCATTAAAAGGAAATAAAAGAACCTTTGGAAGTATTATTCATGCTCTAACAAAGGGATATTGCTCAGGTACTCTATTCAAAGCAATGGATATAAGTGTTATTACAAGAGGACAAGGAAGATTGACAATTGCATCGACTTAATAGTAGATGAGGTAGGTTTTCAACTTGAATCCTCTAAAAGAAATATGAACTCAGATGGTGAAGAAAGTTCAGATTCGAGGTATGCGTACATGGAAGAAATAGATTTAGACAATGAAGATGAGGAAGAAGACACGACTTCAAGGCTAAAGACACCATCCAAGTATGAATAAAAGGAAAATCCTAAGAGTCAGATTCTTGGAGATCAAAGACATGGCATCCAAACTAGAAGAAAACTTGTTGGAAATACAAGTTACCGGAATCTAGATCTACTATCACAGATAGAACCCAATAACCTTTTTCAAGAAAGTAAATATAAGTTCTGGGTGAAAGCCATGAATGAAGAACTTGACCAAATTGAAAATAATGATACATGGGAGCTTGTTCCAAGGCCAAGAATGATTTTTTTTATTGGAACCAAATGAGTTTTCAAGAAAAAACTAAATGAAGAGGTTCAAGTAATCAATAACAAAGATCCATTGGTCTGCAAAGGGTATGCCCAAATAGAAAGGGAAATATTTCGAGGAAACATTTGCATTAGTAGCTCAATTGGGAGCTATAATAATATTCTTTTCTCTTTCCATCCATAATAATATCAAGGTATATCAGATGGATGTGAAGTCTACCTTTCTCAATGGATATTTAGAAGAGGAGGTTTAAATTGAACAGCCAGAAGGATTCTACTCACCTCCGATGAAGGGCTCATATGAAAACTAAATAAGGCCCTATACGGATTAAAATAGGCCCCAGAGCATGGTATGAAATGCTGGTGGGTATCTTCAACAACAAGGGTTTAAGAAAGGCACAGTTGGCAATAAACTTCATGTAAAATCTGAAGGCGACCATCTATTGGTAGTAGTTATGTATGTGAATGATATAATATTTGGGAGCGATATGGAGCAATTGGAGCATCAATTTGAAAAATGTATGAAAACAGAGCTTGAAATTTCCATGATTGAAGCACTATCCTTCTTCCTGGGTCTTCAAATTACTCAGTCTGCACAAGGGGTCTTTATATCCCAATCCAAATATCTCAGGGAAAGCTTGAAGAAATTTGGAATGGATGATTGCAAACTAGTTAGCACCCCGATGACTACAGCTTACAAATTGTCTAAAGAAGATGAAACATCGTCGATAAATCAGATTGAATAGAGGTCAATGATTGGAAGCTTATTGTATTTGACAACTTCAAATCTAGACATCATGCAAGCAGTGACAGTTGTGGCCATATTTCAGGCCTTTCCACAAGAGAGTCATGTTGTTCTTGTCAATCGGAATTTCAAATATCTTCAAGGTAGAGTGGAATATGGACTATGGTATGCTAAGAGTGCATATTTCAATTTAAAGGCCTACAAGGATGAAAATTGGGTTGGAAGTCTTGATGACAGGAAGAGTACTTCTAGTGCATATTTCTTCCAAGGTAAATGTTTGGCGTCGTGGGTCAGCAAGAAACAAGGCTCTATCTCTTTGTCCACTGCTAAACTAGAGTATATGTCTAATGCTACCTGCTGTATGCAGATTCTATGGATGAAACAAACCTTGAAATACATATAGGTATATTTGTCTAATCCCATTCCAATAATATGTGACAACACAAGTGTGATCAACATCTCGAAAAATGCATTCATGCATTGAAAGACTAAGGATATTCCTATCAAGTACCATTTCTTGAGGGAACAAGTTGCAGCCAAATCTGTTAGACTTGAATATGTACCCACTAAATAGAAGCTGGCAGATATCCTTACCAAGCCACTAGCAAGGGAACCATTTGAATATCTCAGGTAGCATATAGGATTTGTGACTCCTCCTTCCAAATTACTTCATTTTGGAAGGTGGTGACAGCTACTCAACATGTAGAACTCATGGGAGAGTATACTGCAATGATTCATGAGGAATGCTCAAGAAGTTTTCTTTGCCACTAATGTCAAAGGGGGAGAAGATTGGCGTAAGAGTAGACCATGCCTAGCCTAAGGGGGAGCTTATGGTGTTTCCATCAATGCTAAAGGGGGAGATTTTTTGACATTTTATGGTGTATGGGTGGTTGTGTAAGTGTTTAAGTTGATGTCAAACAAGGATCAACATGACGATTGGGTTTTTGGGAGGAATCGCATGGTAGC
Organism: Pinus taeda; assembly: GCA_000404065.3. NCBI lineage: Eukaryota > Viridiplantae > Streptophyta > Pinopsida > Pinales > Pinaceae > Pinus > Pinus taeda. The sequence continues at coordinate 90,568 of APFE030138190.1, read as the reverse complement.
TACAAGCTTCAAGTAGAAAGTCATAAAAGTAGCAAGCTTACTAAAGAAGCCAAAAAATGATGATCACTGTGATGGACCAGATGGAACTCCATTCTAGCTGTAGGCTTCTTGTAGAGAATCATCATAGTAGTAGGCTTATTGAAGAAGCCATAAAATGATCATCATGGCGGTTTTGAGTTCAGCAGTCCAAAGAGTCAATGAGCAGAGAAGTTTGTAGTCATATTCCAAGAATCGTAAGGACTCAAATCCTACATCGGACCCTCCACATTAGAAAGTGATCTAAGAAAGATTTCCAATGATATGTGGAAGTCCAAAATTGTACTCCTAGATCAAAGTATATGGTCTACTGAAGTTTAGGGATTTGAAGCCTTAGGAAGGAAGGAATATCGACATATCAAAAATCGGAATATCGGAGGTCCAAAAAATCAGCAAACTACATATTGGAACCCCAGAGATTAGTGTATCAATGCATTAGCACATCAGAACCTTATCACATCAGAACATTGGCATATTGGGGATCAAAATACCAAAACTTCTTAAAGTGAGGAACCTTTAAAAATTGTCATATCTGATAAGTGTTGATAAGCCTTTATAAGCATGAAGGAATGTGAGAAGAATATTAACAAGGGATTTTGGTGCAAAACCAAAGGTTTATGGGCCCTCTTCTCTCTCCTGTAGTAGGACACATGGTAGTATATGATTGGCTTCGATAAGCTACAGTGCCAGCTGATGTTAGCATGATGTGGCAGTATGACAAGACACGTGGTAGGCATATTCAACCTTATTGGGTAGGCTAATATGCCAGAATTGGGTGACATGTGTCACCACTAAGGAGTTTCCACATGGAGTGATGACATCATATCGGACGTCAAGATATCAGAGGATGAAGACATCAAGACTCTAGAATAGTTGGAGTTTGGAAAAGTTATGATAAAGGGGGCTTCCAATATTGGGCTGAGACATGGTCATGAGAGTTCAAGGAAATAGGGGAACAAAGAAATTAACAAAGGAAGAATGGCCTTTGGAAGTTTCTAAAGGCTTAACACTTTAATGCTAAGTGGCAAGTCACAATGCTCGATCCCATGGAGGAGAAATGCCCAAGGAGCTCAGCAACAAAGGAGCTAAATATATCAGAACAAGAGAGTATTGAAGCATTGCAACAATGTGGAATATCTCCAATAAGATAGTACAGAGAGTTAATGGTGTATTAGTCAGAAACTACGAGATTGAATGTAGGGACAAAGGAATTGATATTTGAAATGGGTTGAACCTGTATAAGACTCCGTAACAAGAAATAAAGGACAACATTTGTAGAAGAGGTAAGTTTGAGAGAATGAAAGAAGTGATTGACTGCTTTGTGTGCACAAATGGTTGGATTAAATGAGAACAGATCGATCACCTATGTGATATATCAAAGATCTATGGAGAAATAAATGGGATTTGGACTCTCAGAGAAATGTGCAGGACACCTGCGAATTAGTTTATTAGCATGGAGCTCTACATAATCATACTATGAATAACTGGAAGGTCCATTTCTATTTTGGGGTACTATGACAAGAAACCACCAAAAGATGCAAGAGAGGTAAGGGGATCCATGTCTAAGTATAGTTGGGTAGCTAAAGGACAGACAGGAAAGACTACCTTGTGTAGAGTGCCTCTATGGAACAAAAACCATCACCAACAATGGAGAAGATGGGGGAGTTGAGCTAATGTGTGAGCGTGTTTTGTTGTGATTGAAGCACATCGTGACAGAGAGGTTGAAGAACCTGAGAGGACTCTGTGTAATAGATCAAAAAGCAACAAGAGCATTGTGTGAAGAATTGCAAGGGTAGTGCTAAAGAAAAGTTAGTGAAGATCCCTTGATAGTGAAGGAAGAGCGCGGAGGAAGTGTTGTTGTGAGTAGCAAGTGAGCACAAAAGGTAGAGTTCAGAAGTTGAATATGAAAATATCCATTTATTGGTATTTTACTTGTATGAGTGTATACCTCTATTTTCAATATGAAAATTATATGAAATAGTAGAGCGGCGGCAAGAGAAGGTTGGTGCCTAAAGACTGAAGAGATCAGTGCCTCTTTGCAAGTTGGTTCTTTCTAACCAAGGTGGGTGAGTGCCTCTTGTGAGTGGGTGCTCACAAAAAAACAAATGTAATTAAGTGGGTTCTTAATTTACATTATAAATAAAAAACAAATTGGTGGTTTTTTCCCAGTAGGTTACCTTGTGAAAAATGTTGTGTCAAATGTGTGTTGCTCATGTGATTGATTGTTTGAATATGTGTGTCTGAAATATTGTTGGTTTATTATTTTGTGACTGAATTCTCTCACAAGTTAAAGAATATAAGAAGGGACTATAAGCATATGTTGTGCCATACAACAACCCCCCATTTCATATCATTACTATTCTCAAACTATAGTGTGAAATGGGTTCCTTTTTAATTTTTGTTTTAAATTGGTATCAATTTAAAGTTCTATTTCAAAAAGGCCCGAAGAAATAAAAGAAAACATTATTAAAAGGCCTTTTCAATAAAACCAATCAAAAAACCCCAACGTAAAACGATTTATCTTTATCATTGTGATAAAGCGATCGCAAGATCGCATATCGCAATGACAAAGAGAGCACAACTTAAGGGACATCTTGATTTTCGCCAATGTGAATTTGCTATCGGATATCGACAAAGCATAAAGTAACACAATTAAACAACCCCTTGCCCTGATGCAATGCGAAATCGGCAATCAGCAATCGGCGATAAATGCTTAAGCACAAATAAGATCCCTCTCGCCCGATGCGATGCGATATCGCTATCGGCGATCGGCGACTCACCATGCCCTCATTCTAAACGGCCCTACTCGCTACTCCTGATGCAATGCGATATCGCTATCGGCGATCGGGGATTCCAAATGAAACCAAAGCAATGACTTAGGATTTTCCCGACGCCCGATTGCGAAAAGATTAAAAGGCGCAGTTTTCAAAGTAAAAAATCATAAAGGCAGTTTAATATGATTTATTCATAATTAAGGCAATATCTTTTGAAAAGCCGCTCATTTGCGTTCAACCGCCAAATCGCCCAAGACATGCTTCAAATAAATCATTCGGCCATTAACCGAAGCGACCGGTATTAATGAGATTGATAGGCCTTATCGGCCATTTAATGAAAACAGCAAGCTTGCGGTCTATTCACAGATTTGATCCGAAAGTCGTCTTAAGTCAATCAATCACTATGAATGCATCAAGATATATATACTTCACTCTATTCAATTCATGTTATTGTTGCCTGTGTTACGCCTATCTTTCACTCTGTACAGGATTCTTCCACAGACACAGAATTGAGTGGAATGGGAAAGAAGTCCAAAAAGACTACAATGCCTATTGCTTCGCCAGCCGCAGGGCAATCTGTTGTTGATTCAAGCGGTAAAAAGAAAGGGATTATATCAGATACGACATGCCTGGGACTTACCAGGGCCACTTGGAAAGGAACATATAATTTGATTGAAGCTAAAGAGCCAAAGGTGACCGGGATAAAAGTCTCATGCGATAGTACCAGCAAATCTGAGGCCAATCTAAAAGACTTGGCCAACTCCTTTCTGCACAGAATAGCGGCCTGGGAGCAAATTCTACCATATAAGGATGTGGTAAGGTGGATAATCCAAGAAATCCCAATTACCGATGGGATGTTTATCACTACAGATGGGAGGATTTTCGGTTCTTTTCGAGCCGCAGATCTAAGGCAAATGTATCACCTACCGGCAGAAGAGAAAAAGTATAACATGACATTTCTGGAGAAATTCCGAGCAGAGAATGAGACCGAGTCCGAACCAATTCGAGGTTGGAGACAAAATCCAGCAAAGCACAAGCATGAATCCTGGGGTAAGTACTCAGTCGACTCCCTATGTTCTCCTTACTGCTATGCTGGAATTATCTTGTGTAGGCTATGGGGATTGCATGACTCCGCCAATTTTACCATAGAAATGGTCCCCTTAATGGAGGTGGCATGTAGTGGCGATATTATGGATTGGGCGGATATATTATCCGACAAGTTAGCCAAGGCCATTATCAATTTCAGGTTTAACTCTCACGTCACAAAGAGGTTCATTCTGCCATTTTATTACAGCGCCTATGTGTTGGATGTATGATGTTTTATTTCTGAGTTTCCTGTGCTCAGATGGAGGTGGACGTCGTAAGACCCCACACCCATCCACATATATCATCAAAACCTGTGAAAGACCAACTACAAACACCACCTTTATCAAATCTGCAACGGTTTCATGTTTCCAATTTATTACTCTATTTTTGATAAGCCTGCCCCAAAGATTTCTGAACAAGCAGGGGTAGATTTATCCGCAGTAGCAAGTTGGTTTGGAGAGGCGAAATTCACCTACATCAGCGTTTTTGGCAGTCAGGCCAGACCCCATGTGCTCCCACTATACATTCCTGATAAGTTACTTGCTAGGGAGGTAGCTTATCAAATCAATGTTGATGGGGTTACTCAGACCTTGAAAAAAGCGAAAAAGCATGTTTGGCCCTCTTTTCCCTTACGAATTGGAATTTATACCTTGCATGATATCAAACATGCAGAGAAGGAAGCTGGGAAGATAAATTTGCTAACTCTGGCTACTCTGCCAAGCAAGCAGTATGATCCAAGGAAAATCGCTTACAATGCGCTCGACCAGGCCAAATTGGCCAAGGTCGAGCACAAAGAATACAGATTCGAGGATTTGTTTGCATCGGCCAAATCGTTGTATCAAGTTAAATCGCTTGCCAGAAATGTATACAACGATGAGGGGCTAGCCGAATTTAACAGAATTAAAGAACGGAGGTTGCAAACTCTGCCTCTAGACCTGTTAGTGACTACTCCAACGATGATAAAATTAAGCGAGCCTGAGCAGTGAAGTAATACGCCACCTCCTACTACATCAAAGCAGCATGAGGAAGTGCATAAACAGAGGCAGGAAGAAACCCAAGAAAGTGTACAGCGACAGGATGAAACCCACACAAAGACTCAAGAAGAGAGCAGCTCTAAAATTAATGATGATACACTAGTTGATCTGAACTTGCTCCAACAATGGCAGCAATTCAATTCAATCATCGGAAACCTAGAGTGCTCGAAAGATGATGAGGTTTCTAAAGAGGGCGACACACAGGAAGCGACATCGAAACCGGTTTCGGGTGAAACCAGCAACCTACCCAAATCAAAAGAAATAGAAATAATTCCTAAGGATCCATTGGGCGAAATCAATTTTCAAATTGAAGAGATTCCCCCTTTGTATGTATTTTATAGCCCTAAGCATAAAGCTATTGTAAAGCGACAGAGGAAAAGGAGAAGGGCTGATCAACCTTCTCTATTCCCTGAATTAATAGTGACGGGCAATGTTGTGTGGAAAGAGGAATTTGACCCCTCCGATGACTTAACCAAGCTATCGCAATACGCTGGAGCATATTCGGCGGCAACCATTGATAAAGCATCAGAGGTGAGCAGTTTATTGAAAGCGAAAGATCAAGACATCTTTTTGCTACAGGCGCAATTATCGGAAGTTTAGCAGAAGGCAGAGCAGGCGGAGCAAGAATTGCTAGTACAACAGTAGAACAATCATCAGCTGACTAAGCAATTGCAAGAGGAAAAACAGAGGATTGACAAGAGTGAAATCCAAAGGCAAAAGGAATTATCGGCAGCATTGGAGCAATTAAGAATATCGACTGAGGGAACAATAAAAGCTAAAGATGAGAAAATCGCTCAATTGTCCACTCAAATTGAGCAAATGAAAAGGCTCCCTCAGGTAGATGAATTCAAAAAAGAAGCGCTTCAATTGAATAAGGCATTGATTAATCAAGTTAATCTCCTATGTCAGCAGATTACACAAGCAGAACCATTGTGCGAGTTAGTAGCATCCATAAGCGAAAAGGTAGAAAAAGCAAGGACCAATTTAGATCAGGCCAAAGAAACACTGACAAGTTTTATAGAATGGCAAGATTCCGATCAAGGCCAGGTGACTAATCTACCGAGAATTCTGGAATCGCACAAAGAAATATTATTCACAGAATGGAAATCATAGTTAATGAAGGCAGAAGGAGCGATTTTTAGATGCAAAGCAACCACTGGTAATTTGGTTGAATTAGTAAATAATACGCTTTATTTGTCTAATATGATTTCCCAATGTACTCCAGGCCAATTAACAACGACAAAGATGTTGGAGCATTCATGCTACCCGGAGCTGGAAAAAAATGGAAGATTAATCGCGGGGATCAACAATTTAACATGGGATGCTTATTGGTTCTTCTTAGTGAAGCCATACAGCCAAAGAGCCACCTTAAAATGCCTTACAGATGCTATCGGGTACATCATACCTGACATTCAGGATGCCACCTTTGCTGCCCAATTCAGCTTGTGCCTCAACAGACCGCCGCCAGAAGTGGAGCCGATGCTTGCGATAAGCCAGCTCAGGTTTAAAGGAAAACAACCTAAGTCATGATTCACATCGCCGACTGCCAAATCACCCCAAGGAGATAGATCGCATTTACTGATGCCAATTTACTAGGATTTTGTTTCATAGATTTTTTAGCTTAGTAGTATTTATAGACCCTTTCATGCATTTAGAAAGGGTCGTAAAATTTTGTATATGACTTAAACCCTGAAGTTGCACTATTGTACTTCAGGGATATTCTTTTATGAAACTGGACCAATTATTCTGAATTTAATGAGGAAGGTTTTTATGCAAATGTGCACTACTGTCTTTGTTTAAAATCATTTATGTGTTGAAGGAGGAATTTTGAATAGCAATTGATATTTGGGATTGATCGACAGTTCACATGGTACTATTATCTGCGTCTGTACTCATTCCTGTTATATGAATTGTTGTTTAAATCGCTCTTTCTATTATCGCTTATATATATGTGTGTTTTTCATAGCATCCTTTATGCATTCCACTATTGGTTGTCTATAGCGTGCTTCTCTTTCAATCGTATATATGTATCGATGATATAAACAGTGAATGTAGTAATTTGTATTTATCGCTTCATTATGACTATTCATATGAAGTAATCTTTGAATGATTGAATATCTCATATTTATTTTACAGAGTCATCTATATGCCTGTTAGATAGATAAAGATTATTTAACACTGCATTCCGAATGAATAAGTTGTTCCCGGGATTAGTATTAGTTTCCCTATTTTTGTCAATAGAATAAGCTAGTCGCCTTATCACCAAAAACAAACTATTCATCACCCATCCATCCCTTTCATTCAATATCAGGAAACTAGTCCCGTTATCTCCAGTCGGAGCCACCATCCCAAATGGAAAAGGAGCTGTACTAAGGTCCGGACCGGGTGGTTATCCCCCAATGTTGTTGCAGCAATTTTCGAGGCCTCAACATTTCTGGCGCTAGAAGGAGGGCCATCCACTATGAATGGTGAGTAAGCCAACACCTACAAACCATTCAAAGATTAATTCACCTTCCACCTCTCCTCGGACATCTCGTTCTCATTCGGAATCTCCAGTATCCAGACGAGACGAAGAAGGATCAATCACTACTGCTCAATTACATCATACTTCAGAACACTTAAGTCTGGAGTCCCCTGAAGTTCAATCCATCATCCAGAAACTTCAAGGCTTCTCAATTTCGTCTCCTAGATCGGAAGTATCACAAGGCAGTCAGACTTTGCAATTTCGCTTACCCGCTCACCTTACCAGACTCCAAAGCGAAAAGCTAGGTATTGAACCACCCGAGTTTCCTTTACCCGAAAGGAAAAGGATTAAAAAGACCACTGAAGGTTCAGGTAGTGAAACCTTTTCTCCATCATCTTCCATTTCATCATCACCTGTGCGAATTCAAACACCCACTTCACCACTACATATCGTTGTTCACCAAGGGACTTCATCTCAAACATCACAATCTTTTCAATCTGTACTTCCACCTCCCCCTCAAGCACCTGGAACACCACAAGCAATCATTGGTAATCCTAAAATGGCCCAAAGACCATGGAGAAGTCCTGGTGCAGTCACTATACCTGCACCTTTACATCCTTTACCCGATTACCCCGAAAAATTGTTACCCAAGTTCAATCCAGATGCTGGAACTTCGGCAGAAGAACATATAAACAATTTTATGTTGTCAGTCAATCTAAAGGGAGTCACTGAAGAAGATGTGGTAGTAATATTGTTTCCCTATTCACTACAAGGATCTGTAGGGTCTTGGTATTTTTCCTTGCCCTCTGGATCCATCACAATTTGGAATATCTTCCAGGAACAATTTCTCACCAAATACGGCGATGACAGATCCTTAGCTACACTTGTCCATGACCTTTCCAATTTAAGGATTGAGTCAAGAGAACCCATTAAGGAGTTCAACTCTTGATTCAACAAACTCTTGAACAAAATCCCCACTGATGATAAGCCAAGCGAACAAGTTAGAAGCTAGTGGTATATCACTGCCTTACCCTCGAACATAGCCATATTTTTCGATAGGGCTAAACAGCCTACATTGGCCGAAAACATGAAGGAAGCGCTCGCTGTGGAAAAAAGTGTAATCGCCTTAGAAAAGAAAACTGCCCTAGAAGAACGAAAATCTAAAAAAGTGTCCTTTAAAGATGACCCTAAGAAAAAGATCACTAAGGATCCATATGACATGGAGGGCCTTCAGAAAGTCCTTAAAACCATGTCGAACAAAATGGTTGAGATCAAGAAACAAGTATCAGAATCCTCAACGAAGAAACCATATAGGAATTTCAAGAAACCCGATTCCAAGCCTCCAAATGTTATATCATACGCAGACTCGGATCCTGAGGAAGAAGAAGAGGAAGAAACAGTTACACCATCTGAAGAAGAAGAAGAGGAAGTAGTTGAATGTCACGGGATGTGGGACTTTATACTCCCTAATTCCGATACTGACACTGAGCATCAAGCCTTTCCTGTCACTACAAGGAGTAAAGCTACTCCCGAACCTGTTCAAGCCAATCCAAAGAAAAGGAGTGCTGGAACCAATACTGCAAAGGAAAAGGTACCCGCAAGGAAGCCCACCACGACAGTATCTCAGAATCAGTCATCATCCTCCCCTACACCTTTGTCATCTAAGACATTGGTAGTTTCTGATTCGATGGATTATAATATTGTCGATGACATGAAGAAAACTAAGGCAAACATCACCATGTTTGAACTTAGTAAATTAAAACATCAGCAAAAATTACTACTCAAAGAACTTAACGTTGTTCCTTCTTCACCTCTTCCCACAACTAAAGCTGCAAGCGACTCAGGACAACCACCTTCTGGTAGAGTTAAGGCAACTGACACAATTCTGATCAGAGATAGATCAAACTCCCATACCCCTCCTTTCCTCTTAACTTATGAAATTTATAATCGAAATCTACACAACTGCTTAATTGATTATGGGGAATCTTCGAATATAATGCCTGCTTCAGTTTGCTCTAAACTAAATATAGAACCCCAGAAGTCTTCTATTCACATTGTGCAGTTAGATAGAACTAAGGTTCAAGTTCTAGGGGAAATAAACTCTGTAACGATCCGGTTATCGGTGGATCCACGAATAGTCCAAAGGATTGATATTCTAGTCGCTGATATACCTAAATTCTATGGGTTGATTTTAAGCAGGGATTGGTCAGAAAAACTCCATTGGTATATCTCCGCCGATTGGTCCCATATGTGGCTCCCCCATAATGGCAAGCCCAATCAAATAAGGATCGATCGAGAGAAACATATGACCCACACTGTTACAGAATTTGAACAAGAAAATCAACTAGTCGCGTTCAAAAACAATATCCTAGGAAATTATTCTTCCGAGTCATTTTTCGGCAATTATATTGCCCAACCATCTCCTTTCTCAATCAACAATTTCGCATCACAAATCGAAAACTTTTCACAGACCGATAGGTCTAAATGTGTTAATGTTACTGAGAATGTTGTAACAAAAATTGTAGATAATTTATTATTTTGGTCTTTATATTTTGATGGATCTAAGTCCAATGAAGGATCAGAAGCAGGATGCATTTTGTTCATCCTGCAAGGATAAAAAACAATGTTTTCCTGTAGATTAGAATTTGAATGCACCAATAACACAGCCGAGTACGAAGCACTAGTCCAAGACTATACAAAGTGATCGACCTCAAAGTTCAATACTTAAAGGTCTTTGGCGACTCTGAGATTATTGTTAAACATGTAAGGAATACAATTCATTGTCTTTCGAACCATCTCAAGCATTATCAATCGCTGGTACAAGAACTCACTTCCCATTTTTTAGCATTCAATATTTCTTCCATTCCCAGGTCGCAAAATTCGGCAGCCGACTTGCTAGCCAATGTCGCTTCCAAGCTACTCCCTTCTGAAGACTGTAGTCCAGATAGGTTTTCAGTGGAATTACTTTTTAGGCCATCCATTCCTAACAACGTAACCAATTGGAGAGTGTTTAACCACGATGACGACATTTTACAATTTCTAACCTCCGAAAAATCCTATGATAATCAAATCATTGAGGAAGACGAGAACGATACTCAAATGCAAGGTAAACATGAGGAAAATTTAATCCCTAAGCGTGTAGTGAAGCTTGAAGATCTTTACGATATTAAAGAAAGGTTTAAACCTGTGTCTAATACAAAGCTCCAGAGCTCTACCTTAAGGTTTGAATTAATAAACCTTGGCACCGAACAAAATCCTCAAAACATTAATTTAGGATTAGGACTTTCCATAGAGGAAAAGGAAGCATTCATTACTCTGTTACGAAAGAATAAACATGTTTTCGCTTGGAAATATGACGATCTAAAAACGTATGATACATATATTATTCAGCACACTATTCCAATGCTTCCCGAACAGAAACTAGTTCAACAAAAGCTGAGAAAAATACATCCAAACTTAGAGGGTCAAATAAAATCTGAACTCAATAAAATCTTGAAAGCTAAGATTATTTTTCCCATACGACACTCAAACTGGGTCTCCAATATGGTACCAGTCAGAAAGAAAAATGGCGACATAAGGATTTGTATTGATTTCAGAAATTTAAATAAGGCAAGTTTGAAAGACAATTTCCCATTACCCACTATGGAGCAGATACTCCAATCAGTGGTAGGCTCAGAGTTAATGTCCTTCTTGGACGGGTTTTCAGGGTATAACCAAATTTTGGTCCACCCCGATGACCAACTCAAAATCGCATTCAGAACAAAGTGGGGAACATATGCATATCAGAAAATGCCTTTCAGACTTATTAATGCAGGAGCCACTTTTCAAAGAGCAATGGATATCGCTTTCAAAGGGTTAATTAATAGAACAGTAGTAGTCTATTTAGATGACATTACTGTATTTTCTAAAGAAAGAACCAACCACTTGCATGATTTGAATCAAATCTTTCAATGTTGTAAGAAATATGGTATTTCTCTAAACCCTAAGAAATCTTTTTTCGCTCTTGATCAAGGTAAGCTCCTAAGCTTTATTGTATCTAAAGATGGCATCTATATTGACCTAGAAAGGATTAAAGAAATCTCTGAAATCCGTTTTCCTCATAATAAGAAATCCATGCAGTCATTTTTAGGCCAAATCAATTTTGTAAAAAGATTCGTTCCAGTTTTTTCTCAGATTATTTTACCACTTCAAACTATGATTAAGAAAAATTCAGTTTTTAAATGGGGATCGCCAGGAAAGGAAGCATTTGAACTAATAAAACAATCAATAATCAATGCCCCAGCTCTAAATACTCCAAATTTTTCTAATCATTTTACATTGTATACCATCGCATCTAATTGCTCTTATGCTGCAGTACTAACACAGATCAACGATCATGATTTGGAAGCACCGATTTCATTCTATAGCTCAAATCTTCAAGGTTCATAACTAAACTATTCTGAAGTAGAGAAACAAGCCTTTGCTGTATATAAAGTAGTTAAACATTACAAACCTTTCCTTTTAAAAGCCCATACAAAGGTTATAGTTCCTTTTTCCTTAGTTAGGCAACTATTAATCCAAAGAGAACTAGGGGAAAAAAGGGCAAATTGGGTAACAACACTTCAAGAATATGACCTAGATATCAAGCCAGCAAAGATTGTTAGAGGCCAAGGTTTTTGCAGGTTATTGGCAGGAGCATCCAACATTCCAGAATCAAGCGATTCAGATCAATCTGAAACCATTAACCAAATAAGTATCATTGACTCTGAATCACAGTATGCTGATTTAATATCTTACTTGAAAAATGGATATGCACCTCCAAACTTGTCTTACAAAACAAAAGGGCCATAAGATTGAAAGCTAAAAATTTTACCATTATTGATGATGTGCTTTTTAGGCAAAATTATGATTCTGTTTTATTAAGATGCCTTGAAAAACCGAAAGCACAAAGGGTCTTGCAGGAATTGCATGATGGACCAACAGGAGGCCACTTCGGAGCTGATACCATGGCTCACAAAGTCATCCATGCTGGGTATTACTCACCCACTCTGTTTAGAGATGCTCATGAATATGTAAGGAAATGCCGAAATTGTCAAACTTCAAGTGGAAGACAAAGGAAATCAGCCTTCCCTCTGCAACCGGTCAACATTGAACAACCATTTGAGCAATGGGGATTGGACATTATCGGAGAAATTACCCCAAACTCTTCCAAACAGCATAAGTATATCCTTACTGCTACTATTACTTTACCAAGTGGTTTGAAGTGATTCCATTAAAAACAACAAGCTGTGAAGCCATTATTGAATTTATAGACCAATTCATCATTACCAGGTTTGGTGTCCCGAATGCTCTTGTTTTTGATAATGCATCTTACTTTTCAGGCAATTCTATGTTTGATTTCGCAATCAAAAGAGGATTCAAACTCAAATATTCTACTAACTATTATCCTCAAGGCAATGGTTTGGCCGAATCTACAAACAAAAACCTTATCAAAATTATCAAGCGAACTATCGAACAGAATCATAAGAACTGGCACAAATATTTAATATTTGCATTATGGGCTGACAGGATAACACAAAAAGCTTCTATAGGTTCTTCCCCATTTAAACTTGTTTATGGAAAAGAAGTTGTACTACCAACAAATCTCATTCTTCCTTCTCTAGCCCTATTTCAATTTATTAAAGAAAACCCTTCTTCTTCTTTACAGCTTAGACATGACCCAATTCTAAAATTAGAAGAAGAGAGAGAAAAAGCCAAAATCATTCATGCTAAACATCAGAAGATCATCAAGTCGTCATTTGATTCAATTTCATCTGGTTCTAAACAATTTCAAGTCGGTGATTTAGTCCTGAAATGGGACAAAGCCCATGAAGATAAAGGAAAACACAACAAGTTTCAGAAGATGTGGCTTGGACCGTTTCAGATCTGTGAAAAGATAGGCCATTCGACCTTCATGCTACAAGATTTATCAGGGTTGAAAGATTCTCTCCCTATTAATGGTCTGATCTTAAAGAAATTTTTCAACTGAGGAGGTAACCCCTTCTCCTTTCAATAGCATTTTTGTAGTTTGTAGCAGCATTAGAAACTAAAACTGTAAGGCATCTTCTATTTGACCTTTGTTTTATTCAAAGAGTTTCTCAAAACAAGTAGTGCGATATTTACTTTTAAATAAATAGAAGTCTTAAACAAAAGGAATGATTTCTAGGAAATTAGTTATAACTGCATTCTGAAACCACACTACAATCCTAGTGAACCCCTCTCGAAGTTTATAAATCTTGTAAATCTTTTTAGATTTTTCAAATTGGTTACAAAAAGGTTATCAATATTAAAATAGGAGCTAATCCAAATTCAGCATCTCCAACTCTTACCTTGTCATCCATCCTCTCTTAAGGAGGAAATTGTCTATCCCATTTACTCAAGTTCATGATTATTCAGGGTGTAATTCCAAGAATACTTGATACAAAAGTTAAGAGGTCTTATTACAAGCCTGCTTACCATGTTCATAGGGAAATAGTTTAGCCAACATTACCAATACTGCATACCAAAACAGGGTAATGGCTTCAATTGTAAGACAAGGGGTCTCATCACGAGCCAGCTTGTTCGGTTAGATTACTACCAGTGAATGGCATTGTCACCTAACTGGCGACCACACCAGGACAATGAATTTTTATCTTGCAAAATAACAGAAAAAGAAAAGAAATACAAAATGTGAAAAAACATATTTTGAATTCATTCTGATAATCATGCTCTAAGGTGAATGGAACAATAGACAATGATATGGTTAAAAGGTATCCCTGCCGAAACTATGGACGTTTGCTAGCAGCAAAGGCTCTACCTATGACAAAGTAGTTAATTTTAATAGCTGATTTGGAAAAGTTCCCTATTTTATCAATATCAACTAATAAACGGCAATTTAAAATCTAGAATGTATATATTTTCAACAAAAGAGGAAATTAGCAAAGAAAGTTTTGTTTTGTCTAGAATGCAACTATACCTAGTTATTGGATTTAAGAGATCTGTGGTTTGTATCTTTTGAATTAATAACCGGAGAACCCACAGTAAGAGTATTTTTATGCCAACGTTTCAAATCCCAACTGGGATCCATCATCAGGACTTTAAGAATGATGATACAAGATGAGCTGCAATAGGGAAATAAATACTTATTAAGGTTAAATTTGGAACAATACACTAGTCAGCTTTATTAATTTATTTATTTTATTTATTTTATTTTATATTAATTAAATTTCATTAAATTAATTTATTAATTTAATTAATTAAATTGGATTATTTAATTATTTTATTACTCTTATATATTGTAATTCTATTAATTTGATTAAGATACATAAATTGTTTAAAATTAATTTAATTATTAAAATAAATTATAATTTAATTAATTTTAAATTAATTTAATGAAAATTAATACCGTTAAGTTAATTTAATTTCATTGAATTAATTTTATTATTTTTATATTATTAATTTTTAATTATTTTGATATCTTTGTCCTTATTAACTTAATTAATATGATTTTTTATTAATTTTATTATATGATTTTTAATTTTTATTGATAAAATTAATAATCTTTAATAATTATTAATTAATAATTATGATTAATTATTAACGAGAAAATTAATATATTTAAGTAATGTATCCACATATTTTTTTTTTGTTAATTAAATGATTTTATATTAATGGGATTTAATTATACTAATATGATATAATATAATATATATCTATTATTATATATATATATATATAATATATATATATATAATATATAATTCTCGTTTATTAGTTATTATATTAATTTCTAATTAATTTTATATTCATTAATATATTTATTAATGGGATATTTAATATATATTAATTAGAAAATATCCATATTTATTAATATAATCTCCTCAATTACTAATAAGACTATTAATTAGTATATATACCCTAATATACTAATATTATGAAATAATAACCCTAATAATTAGTTAATTAATTAATTAATTATGATGACTATAATTAATTAATGGGAAAATTTATACTGTTTAGTATATAAAAATTCCCATTTATTAATTATAATTAATTAATATGATGGTTAAAATATTAGAAATTCATATATTATGATGAGATTTAGGGTTATTAGGGATTTTACCTGCTTACCTGTTATACCTGGGGTTAGTTTGTGATCTTGCTTCCTTGATCAAGGGAAGCCAGCTCCTGCTGATCTCCATATCGTTATCTCTGTTTAGATTATGAGGATGCTTGATAATTTCAAGCGCTTCTCTGATCTTCCGTCTCTGCTGCTGCTCCTCCCTTGCGATAATCGATGCGCTTTCGAGGCATATATGGTGCTTAGTCTTAACGGAGTGCTCAGCCAAGGCTGAAGTACGAGACCTTTCATTCTTAATATCAGCGCCATGTTCTTTGAGCCTTGTTTGGAGGGAGCAACCTGTTTCACCAATGTAGCTTTTTCCGCATGAACAATCTATTTTGTAGACTCCTTTGAGTTGATGTTTGTCAACGTCATCTTTTACAGACCTCAAACCTTGCGTAATGGTTCCAAGGGCTGAGAAATGCGTGATGATGTTTTTCTTCCTTAGGATTTTAGCGATTTTATCTGTAACTCCATGGATATAAGGTAGAAAAACTTTACCACTCTGAGGCTGGTCTTGAGCCTTAGGTTTGTGAGATAGTAACTTTCTTTCAGCTTTTTCTATGGCTCTTTTAATTTCTTGTTCCTTGTAACCTATGCTCTTAAAGGTTGAAACCAAATGCTTCTTTTCTTCGTTCAGATGCTCTGAGTCAGATATTCGAAGGGCTATGATGGCAAGGGTGTTTAGAACACCAAACTTCTGGGCTAGGTGATGGTGGGAATCAACATGGAGGTAACTTTCTGTGTGTGTTGACTTCCTGAAGACTTTATGTCCTAAAAGCCATCCTCTTTCCTGATGATTAGAACGTCTAAAAATGGGATGCTCATGTTTTCCTCAAGTTCCATAGTAAATTTTATTTCTGGAGAGATAGAATTCAGGTGAATGAAAAACTTGTCAAGCTCAGGTTTACCATGGGTCCATTTTGTATTTGTATCGTCGACAAATCGCTTCCACCATGCTGGTTTTAAAGGATATGATTCAAGGGCCTTCTTTTCAAAGTATTCCATGTATAGGTTGGGTACAATTGGCGAGAGGGGAGATCCCATTGCCACACCAGATGTTTTCTCATAAAATACACCCTGGAAGGTGAACACAGTTGACCTTAAGCAGATTTCAGCCAATCTTACAGTCCCTGGATCAGTAACATCTTTTATAACCTGAATGGCCTCATCAAGAGGAATCTTATTGAATAAGGATACCACGTCAAAGCTGACAAGGATGTCATCACGCTCAATCTTTTCATTTTTAATGAGATTTACAAAGTCTTGGGAGTCTTTGATGAAGGAATCAGTGTTACCGACCAGGGGTTTAAGAATTTTAGCAACATACTTAGCAAGTTCATAGGTTGGGGAGCCAATAGTATTTACTATCGGTCTAAGGGGGACCCCTTCTTTATGGATCTTGGGTAAACCATAGATTCTAGGGATAGATTCACAGGAGGGGATTAATTTATTTTTTATTCTATCGTCAAGGTTGGAATCTGTGATGATCTTTTTTACATCCTTCATGATTTTGGGGATGGGATTATTGTTCAGCTTCTTATAACTGCCACATTTTAGGTGATCATTCATTTTCTTCACATAGTCATCCTTATCCATGATGACTGCTACTCCTCCTTTATCTGCCTTAAGAACCACAATTTTGTCATTGCTCTGCAGGGATTTGAAAGCCTTTTGTTCTTCCTTACTCAGGTTGCTTTTGGGGGTTTTGGCTTTCCTCATGATGAGAGAGAATTCTTGTCTCAATGCTTCTTTCTCATCTACCGGTAGGTTATTAATACCGTCCTCAATGCTACATATCATATTTTCAATAGGGAGGTTTTTAGGAGCCACAGCAAACCCCATGCCTTTGCTGAGAACATTAATGATTTTTGGATCAATTTCCTGAGAAGACAGATTGACCACCTTTCTTTTTAATTTAGACTCCCAGTTGTTTGCTGAAGACCTGGTACCATTTTTGGAACTTCTTGAAGTATCTTGATTGTTTCCACTAATCAAGACTTCATTGTCTGACCCATTACATTCGCCCTTGCTACTGATCTTGATTGAATCATAAGTCGAATCCTGGCTTCTGCTAACACCAAGGTTCTGCGCTCTCTCACTGAAATTATTAAAACCGAGATTATCTTGTTTAACGTTACCACCCTTGCTGACTACACCATGACCCTGTGTATTATTATTAACTGCGTTATCATTGTTAATAAAATAAAATTAATAAAATTAATAAATTAATAAAGCCGGCTAGTGTTTTGTTCCAAATTTAACCTTAATAAGTATTTATTTCCCTATTGCAGCTCATCTTGTATCATCATTCTTAAAGTCCTGATGATGGATCCTAGTTGGGATTTGAAATGTTGGCATAAAAATACTCTTACTGTGGGTTCTCCGGTTATTAATTCAAAAGTATTGAGACTATTAAGAGAACATCAGTTGTATGCTAAGCTTAGTCAATGTAGTTTCTTTTAGATGAAGGTGCATTACTTGGGACATGTTGTTTCCGAGGAAGGCATAGCATTGGATCCAGATAAGATAAGGGTTATCATGGAGTGGGCAAGTCCTAGAAATCTGGAAGAGGTAAGATAATTTATGGGGTTTGCAGGTTATTATAGGAGGTTCATCATCAAATTCTCCTATATTTCATATCCTATTACGTTACTATAGAGGCAAGGTAAGAAATTTGAGTGGACAGAGGAATGTGTAACAATTTATGAGAAATTAAAGCAATTATTGACAAATTCTCAAGTGTTAAAGATTGCAAATCTAAACAAAGAGTTTGTGGTATGTACAGATGCTTGCAAGAGAGGAAGTGGTGGAGTCCTTATGTAGGAGGTACATGTATTTTTCTACAATTCACAGAAACTAAATGAGCATGAGAAGAACTATCTGACTCATGATCTTGAGTTAGTGGTAATCATCCATGCGTTGAAGATGTGCAGTCACTATCTCATTGGCAAGTGGTTTGTATTGATGAATGAAAATAGTGGGTTGAGATACTTGTTTAACCAACCAAATTTGAATGTCAAGCAAGATAGATGGTTGGCCATGATTAATGATTTTTACTTTGAGATCGGGTACATCAGGGATAAAGAGAAAATGGTTGCAAATGCTCTTACCAAGCTGGTATAGATAAATCAAATTGTAGCTATGAGTTCTTATGAGACAGGTCTACAGGATTGGATCTTACAGGAAATTCAATAGGAGAACAAGTACATGGAGCTTAGTCACAAGTTACAACAAAGCACAGGTATAGGTAGTGGTATAGGTGCACAGGATCTAGGCTATCATCTCTTAGCAAATGGCTTGATCATATTTAGGGACAAAATATATGTTCCAGGTTGTAGTGAGCTCAAGAATATTACTTTGAGGGAGTTTCTTTTGAAACCATATTCAGATCGCCCAAGATACTAGAAGACATTGACACCAGTGAATAAATTTTACTTTTGGCCGAATTTGAAAAAGGATGTGGCAAAGTTTGTGGCTAGATGTTTGGACTGTCAGTAGGTGAAGGCAAATGGTAAACATCCAGGTAGATTACTACAACTAATTCTGATTCCATAGTGGAAATGGGAGGTCATTTCCATGGATTTTATCACAAATTTTCTTAGGACATTTAAACAACATCATTTCATCATGGTTGTGGTGTACAGGTTATCTAAGGTAGCACACTTCATTCCAGTGAAATCTACCTATTCAGCTAGTGATGTGGCACAAGTGTTCGTCAGATATGTAATCAAATTGCATGGTGTTCTGAAGAATATTGTGTCAAACAAGGATGTAATGTTCACTTCCAAGTTTTGAAATGAGGTCTTTGCAGGTTTAGGTAGAAAGTTGGCCTTCGGTACATCTTATCCTCTGTAGATAGATGGAAAGACAGAGAGGGTCAATAGGATATTGGAGGACATGTTGAGGATATACTTGATGCATCAGTGGAGGAGATGAAAGGAGTATCTTCGGTTGGTCAAGTTCTCTTACAATAATGGTTACCAGGAGTCTTTAAGGATGAGTCTGTTTGAGGCACTCCATGGGTGGAGTTGTAATACTCCCATCAATTGGAGTGACATGGTGACCTAGGTATTAATTGGAACGGACATGTTAGTAGAAATGGAACATGAAAAGTAGGTAATAAAAAAAAATCTAAAGGAAGGACATGTTAGATAGAAAAATTATGTAGATCAAAACAAGTTGTTTAAAGAGTTTCAGGTTGGGGAACAAGTGTACTTGCGCATCGAGCCAAAGAAGAGCTCCTTGAGGATTGGATCATGTGCCAAGATAACACCTTGGTTTTGTGGAATTTTCAAGGTACTTGAAAGGATTGGACTAGTAGCCTATCGAATTGCATTGCCTCGGATAGTGAATTTCCATATTTTTTTCCATGTGTCATTTCTTAAGAAGTACGTTAAAGATGTTGACCATTTGATTGACTAGTATGTACTGGAGGAAGAACAAGAAGGAGAATTGTAGGTGGAACCACAGTGTATACTATAGAGAAAGACGCTCATGCTCGAGAACTGAGAAATCGAATAGGTTAAAGTGCAGTGAAAATACTTTGGGCCCGATGAAGCTACATGGGAGATGGAAAATTAGATGCATGTTATGTATCCTTCTCTATTCGCTGGTTAAGTGAATGCTTTTGGTATATGTTTTGATGCAATGTTTGGTATATGTACATACGTATATAGATGTAAACACTACTACAAACTATGTTATAAACCTCCAATAAGCAGTATGGGTGTCATTTCATTATGGTTATCATGGATTTATGTTGGAATGTCAAATTGCTTCTCAGCAGGTTGATCATTGTAAATATTGCATCAAGGTAAGTTATAAATATCCATAGGTAGTATGTTTTTATTTCTACAATATTGTTGGTTGTAGGTGTCACTGAACACCAAGGATAGTGTTTCCCCAAGGTGGAGGGTTCTGTAACAATCCTAGTGAAAATTCCATGTAATGAAAGTTAATTAAGGAAAAATAATAACCACAGTTATGGGACACTTATTCCATCTTGAATGTTGGGCAAACGATCCTAGTGTGGGTGTTCATTTGGTTTATTATGACTAAGGAAATTGGCAAAGGCCATGGAAAAGGCTTTGGAAAGGAAAAATGACATTAATTAGCATTTTATTTATGAAAATAATGGAATTTAGGAGAAAAGGAAGGTGAAAGGTCACAAGTTGCATGTGATGATGAAAAAGAAGAAAAATAATGGAAAGTGAATAAAATAGAGGCCACATTAATAAAAAGGCTTCTAAGGATAAATTCATGACTTTTTGTCAATTTATTTTTGGAGCTCTCTCTCTATTCTCTCTCTCTCTCTCTCTCACTCTTGGAAACTTAGAGATTTCTTGGAGAACTTCAACATTTGATCAAGAAAATAAAAGAAACTAAGAGGAAGCAAAGATCAAGCAAGGAAGAGCATGATTTAGAAGCTACAATAGGATTATTTACAGTGATTGATTTGCATGTGTGATTTCCTTAATATATTTAGCATGCATCGTTATGCATGTGTGTTCGTGGTTCTCTTGTAGTCATGGGCATGGATTCTCCTAGGTGTGACAATGTTTTTCAACCTAGCCTTGCCATATCAAAATAGCCATGGTGTAGTGGGTTCTTTTGTATGTGGTTGAGCTGGATTGCCGGATGGACTCAAATCTGAGTGGGGTGGTCCCAAGATTATTCAAAATGTCTAGGAATCTCGAGATGAGATACACAGTAAAACTTTAATGTGAACACATTGATTGAACCTGGGAACCCCTTGACCGATAAATGAAGGAATACACAGTAAAGCTCAGTGGTGAGTGCCCTCGATTAGGCTTAGGAATCCCAATATGGGATACATGATAAAGCCAAAAGGGTGGAGACCTCCTAGACCAAGGAATCCCTTGACCGGTAATGATAGGATACACAGTAAATCTGAGAGGTTGAGACAAACAAATTCCTCACGGTGTTGGTGGAGAGATATGGTGGCATCCTTACTTTCTTTTGGCCTAATGATCTAGTGAGGATTGTGGTAAAGACTGGTATTGTATGTTTATTATTTATGGCCTAGTGATCCTATGGGGCTTGTGGTATAGCCTGGTTCTATTGTTGAGGGTGTTGTGGCTAGAATCAAACCCCCAAAGACAACCCCCACATTGGAGGAAGGACTAGTTCCTAGGAAATCCTTGTTGAGTGCTTGCAGGGTTTGCAAGAGCTTTCAAACACACTTAGTATTTAATTTTTCATAGAATAGAGGTGATTCAGAACCCTCCTCCAGAGGAAACACATAACAATCAGGTGAAAAATTAACTCACAGAAACTTTATGCAAATATACATCAGCCTTCATTGCCTAGGTTTGCAGTGTAATAAGTCATTGTAGAGGACATAAGAATTAAAGAAGAATGAAATTCACTACATAGGGCTTATATTTAAGAATCCTATTGAGAAAAAATCAAAGTGAAGTGGATTAAGCATAGATGGAGGATGAGATGCAAAGATACATAATGTGCACTTTAAGGATTTAATTTCCATGTCCATACAAGAACTATACATCAATATTTGACTTCAACAAATCCATACTTTCATGAGAAAAACATCCAACATATACCTATGATATAATCAGATAGGAAAATGGAAACACAGATGGTGCAACATAGCAAGAAAACATACTACAAACTTAGATGAGTTAGAATCGCCAAAAACTTAAATCAATCTATAGTAGAGAAATAATACATCAATAATGCACATCACTTCTCTATTGGAAAGCTAAAATTTTACAAAAATTCTAAACCCTCTTAAAATATAATCTTACTCTCTTTATAGGGCCTCTAAAGGAGAACACCTTACAAAAATATTCTTTCTTGATTTTGTTAAAAAGATTCATCATGTCAAAAGCAAGCGTGCTCCATGGCACAACTGTTTCTAGCGTAAAACATAATTGACTTTAGAAATACAATATTTACATAGAAGTAAAAATAACAGTGTCATGATTGATACAATCTAAAATATATTTAGTTTTCCCTTGAAGGAGGTGGAGGCTGCATTGAGGGGCTAATGATCTCGAGCATGGGAAGATCAATGAACTGCTAACATCTCTGTCACAACACCAGATTTGGGTTAGGATTCTGGAAGAAAAATAGATGTGAGATCTTCATATTTGTCAAGCTTGAATAGTCCATCCTGGCCTTGAACAACATTTTTACCAACCCAAGTAACTGGAAGTCCTTCTTGAGAAAATTCACCATTGTTCTCCCTTTAAAGTTGCATTCTTCTCATGGGAGGAGTCTGCTCTCCTTTTAGCCTCTACCAATTGCTATTTTGATTGATCCCAAGTGTTTATTTTTCCCAATTCCCAACAACTAGGCAATCATGTCCTTATCAGTGGTTCAAATTCCTCATTGAAAGCATCTATCTTTCTTGCCACTACCCAGAAACATTCTTTAACTTTGACTTTGGCTTCCTCCTTTTGGATCATCTTAGTGACCTCCATGGCGACCCCCACTCTATCTAACACATCAATAGGCCTCAATTCACTGAGTGGCCTCTCATTTACAAACTTGTTGAACTTTTGAGAAATCTAGGAATTCGTTCCTACTTCCTTACCTGATAATATAGAGTAATCAAAGTCTTTGACCACCACTTTTTCCATGTATCATAGTTATAAATTCCCAGTTCCTCCCTATTTCTTTATTAATTTCATCCCACCCTAGTTGTTTAGCCTGCAGTAGATACATGTTCCCCTTCAACTTACTCTTTAGCTTTGAGATTTGTTGTTTAGATTAATGTAGGTCCTTGCAGAGGATCTCAACATTAGTATTGGTGACCTCCACTTATTTCTTCTTCTAGGCTAAGATTTTCTAGGCAGCCTCTAGATCTCTTTGTACCTTTTTCAATTCCCCTTCTGAAAGTTGAAGTTTAGTACAAGTCTTGGTAAGTTGTTCAGTAGGGTTCTAGGGATCCTCAAGAATGATGAGTGCACATCTATATGAGTTAATATTTGGTTGTAGCTAAGCTATTTGCTACTTGAGGGCTACCACCTCATTGTTCATGTCAATGATCGCATTGGCTAGGATCTCTTTTTCTACTTACACTTGTGCTGGCTCCTTGGACTAGACATGCTCGCTACTTGGAATTTTTAAATTATGCCTTAGCTCCTAATTCTCTATTGACAACTCGTGAGCAGAACCTCAATAATTGAATTGTCTTCAGAATTCACCCAAATATTTACCACTAACTTGTGAATCTTTCATTTTGTATTGAAGGGCTCGAGAGTTTACTTTCTCTTGATTCAGTTTGTTTGCAGCTTTCTCTAGTAATGTTTCTGCCTTGATGATGGTCAAGGCATTGTTATTTAGCTCATTGTACAACATTTACCTAACATGCCTATGGAAATTGATTTTGTCTAGGAGGGGAACACTTCCCAAATCCAAAGACATGTCCAAGGTTTGAATTGCGATCTTGAAGGTAAAGACTAGGCTCAAGGATGTTGCAAGTATGATTTCATTTGGTTCCTCTCCAAATTCATTGCAGACAACAACCTGGTGTGATGTGGGGTTGGATGAGATGCCATTTTATGCTGCATCTCCTCTGTCACTTTCTTATTGCTTTCTTCAATGGCCTTTCTAACAGGCCAGATTGATCCTGTGACCAATTTATTAGATGTCGTAACTATAAAAACTACTTTGAAGAAGATGAGGCAATGGACTATGAAAAACCTTCCAATGAGACATGAAAACTTGGTTGGTCTAGGTTTGTGTCCACAAGCCTGGTTTCCAGTTCTTGTTCCTCTGTGTCCTTAGTCTTAGCCTTTTCGGATGAGGATGTATCTACCATCTTGGTATATTCAATCTAGTCCATGGGTCTCTTTTGTGCCTTGTCTTTAGGTGTCGGAATCTCAATATACATCTCTTTATCAAGAGGCCACGATTCATTGTTATCTTTCCATTCCACTTCAGTTTTAGACTCATGTAAATAAGTCAAAGCCTTTATTTTTTCTCTCATTTGGGAAATGAAACCATGAGGGTCATAGTGCTAGTTCTCTCCTAAGCCAAATTTCATCTCTTTGAGCAAGGCCTTGACTTCCTTGAAAGCTTGTCTGGCATTAACAACAAAAGGTCCCACATGCATTCCTAACTAGAATAGATGTCCCTTCTTTGCAGGGACAAAATGGAGTTAATATGTTCATAGAATTTTCCTAATGAATTCTAAAGAAAATACCCTCATAGGCATGAAAACAGGTAGGCAGTATGGGGGAATCTCATACCCATAAATTCTAATTTTTGTGTGGTCTTCAAAAAATACCAATCCCCTACCTTGGTGTCTTTACTAAGCTCGAGGAGTTCTTTCTACTGGGGGAGAACCCTAGGAGGGGACTCACCATTAATGATCCTATATGTATTGGCCATATAGGTGGAGATGAACTATGAATAGTTCTTAGAGCTTGGGTGTTTTCTAACAACCACATCCCAATCAAATACTAAGTTTCTCCTCTTTTCCTCACAGAACAAGTTCAAGCCCAAACATTCATATTCTTCAACATGAAAGTAGATAAAAAGATAAAACAACAAGAAGTAGTATCTAAAGTATGAAGTGGTGGACAAGTGATGCATTTGGAATCTGATGGCTTCATATAAGTTTGTTGGGTCGTTAAGTACACAACCAGTCTATAATATTTTCTTAAGGAGGCCCAAGATGGCTTTGTTGGCTATGTTGGCATCCATTATCACCAAAAAATGATCACCTAGCCATTTCTATCTAGTTGGATCTAAATACACCATGTCGATTTAATTTTACCATAGTAAAATCACTTTCATTGTGGAAAATAATCTAGTAAACCTCTTTTATTAAATTATTTTCTAATTTAAATAAAAAAACCCCATGACAATAATTAAATAAATCATTATTTATTTATTTTCTCTAGGAATAATTACTAAATCATTATTTAAATAATTATTCCTTGTCACATTTGACTAAATCCTTTAAGAATATTTAAATAAATCACTATTTATTTAATTTTCCTTTTTTTGTTATTAGAATAATTATTAAATCACTAATTAATAAAAATATTGATTTCACACCATTCTTAATTCTCGCGAAATAATTAATAAATCATCTTATTTGTTAATTATTTCTAAATAAAGATATTTAACCATTTTAAATATATTTTCCCCCTCCAATAAATATCATAAAGTATTACAAGTGGTTAGATTTTGATTTGGTTAATATTATTTTATTATTCTCCATTTTCGAGATTAATTCCATACTTTGTTATAAATAGGAGGGCTTTTCATTCATTCTTCACCATGTTCATAATCATCGTCAACATTATCGTCTTTTTTCTTTGAGCTCCCATTTTGAGTTCTCCACATTTTGTTTGGGTTTTTCATACATCGAGAAAGAAGATCATTTTATGAAGCGTCAAGGAAATCAAAAGATCCATCCCACAGATGGGGACTTGCAGACCCATCTGTAGATCTCCTTCATCATGTGCTATTAATAAAACATTTATTCATTCAAATTCTTTCCAATTGGGTTATTGCATTAGATATTTTGCATTGTTGCTTTCTATTTTGGATCGTCTATACTTTTATTGCATGACTTTCCATTTTTATTACATATTTGAATCACTAGTAGCCATAAACTTGTTGTTAGGGTCACTTTTCACCTAGTGACTTAAGTGAAGTGTTTTTGGTACACCTTCCAAGAAATTTCAAACTAACAAATGAAAAATCCACTGGGTTTTAGTTATATTGTCATCAACAAATGGCGACTCCAGTCTTGTAATAACAATGTTCTTGGCTGACTGAAGTTTCAGAAAATTTCAAGGTTTTCTACAGCTATTTTTAGCCTCTCAATTTATATTTATAGTATTAAACCTTAATTTGTCAAATTTTCAGATTATGGTGGTTTTTTGGTTCTTTCCACAGGTCACAAGTACCAGCCGAGTAGGAGACATAAAACTTTTTGTGCAAGATCTGCCAACCAAGAGTCCCGGGAGAAAAACACACATTTAAGCCCCTTACGTGAGTTGTAGAGCACACTTTTTGGCCCAAAATATGTTTTTTCCTATATTTTAGGTTGGTACCTATGTTTTGGAAATTTTCCAGAATTTTTTCAAATTTTTTCAGAATTGCTGAAAGTTTTGTCTGCAGACTGGTTTAGGTACTTCACCTCTATTTTTAGTCTCCCTTAGGCCTGGGTCCACTTGATTTGTCTCTTTGAGGAATGAAAAATCCCCCTATGGTTTAGAGTACACCTCCACATTTTTAGGAAGAGTTTTTTTGAGTGAGGAGTCTAGGATTTTCAGCAATTTTAGCCACTAATTTTCAAAGTCTGATCCATTACTTTTCAGATCTTTTGGATAGGCTTATTTTACCTTTTCTCCCTTTAGAGTTTGGGTTTTCCTTCCCCCCATAGGATCCCTTTGAGCATCCTAGGTTTTAGAGCTTCATATCTATCCTTTATAACATTTTTCACGTCTGATTTTTGTTGTTTGTCTGCAACATTTACAGCAGATTAGAGTCGTTAGATCCCAGTCCCTTGACATTATATATTTTTTGGCCATTTTATGTGTCTTTGAGTAGCATGGTTTCCCTCTCTTGATTAGTTTCTTAGTATCGCTTGTGGGTGGAGTTTTGTGTGCTTGATTGGTTGCTTATTTTCTGTCATTTTCAGATTTATTTACAATATTTCAACATTTTACTTTCAGCGACACTTGGCATCATGAAACATGCTTACTTAACTCATCCACTTGACACATTATTTTCACACACTCACACCCCAAGCGAACATGAACTTGGTTAACACTGCCAAGCCAAGACTTGAAACACTACACCTTAATAAATCAACACACATAGATTAAGTCCACTTGGGCACTAAGGCCAAACAATCTTTGTAGTGTAGGTGTAGGATTGGTGGAATAGGCTTCCAATAACACACATCAATCACTTTCATTAAGACATAGAGGTTGACATAATAGGGAGATTAAAATCCTTCACCATCCCATGGTCAAATTCGGAGTGCATCAGAAACCTGATTCAAAGGTGGTTAGGCTAGATCATTGCATGACCAGTTCTCCTTGGGGCTACCCAACCTATGGCAGGGAATATCGAGTGGCAGATGACTACCAAGAAGCCCAAGACTCGATCAACCCCATGGGATGAAGGTAATCGTAGTGACAAAACTTAGGAAAATACCCTATAGGACTAGCTATGGGAATCAGTTCATTCTCTATCCCACCTTTCTTTGGACAACTCTTCTTGTGGGGTTCAAAATCTATCAAGTAAGAAGTTCTTTGGAAGGCCATATCAAATAGTAGATCTAGGATTTTTTGAGGATTTAGATCACCTATACGCTAGGGGTCTTTTTCGTTGATAGGACATGTTTTCATGTATTAGAGTAACATCATTAAAAAATTCAATTTACACTTGATACCACAACACTAGGTGTTTGCTTCTTGTTTGTTTCTCTTTTATTCATATCATCACCCTTTAGTTCTTAGATCATTATTTTATAGATATCATTGTGCCCCCTAGGCATTTGTTGCATCGAATTTGAGGTCTTCATCCTCAATTCCCGTTAAGACATATTACTCCACCTTATCGAGTTAGAGTACATTCCCCTAGTCCTCCATCGCGTCGCTATTCTGATTCTGATTATGCTAATTCATCTAGCTCATCCTTTGATTCCACGTATTCTCAACCACATATTGCCACCATGTCAGGTACCAACATAGGTGTGGGAACCTGGGGTGGTAACCCAGGTACCAACCAGGGTACCCCCACCATTAGAACCATCGGCAGTGTGGTCACTCCTACTTTCTTACTTCCTTTTATGCTGGTTTAAGTCTCCCATATTTTAGCCAGCTTATCAATGATCCTCTTCTCCATGATCTCTCATTGCCAGCCATTCCTACTAAACTCCCTTAAAATATCCCAAAGTTTGAATGTAATCCTAGAGAAGATCCAACTAATCATGTTCGCTCCTTCCACATGTCGTGTTCATCAAATTCCACTATTGAAGACTCCATTCATCTTTGTTTGTTCCAACACATGCTCACTGTAGTTGTTGCTAAGTGGTATGTGGACTAGCCTAGAGTGACCCATTCCACTTTAGCAACTCTTGCCACAATTTTTTTTTCATATTTCCAGTTACATCTCTGTTATGATATCGGTACTGAACTTTTAACTTATTTCCATCAAACTTCTACCACTTGCCTTTCTAACCATGTTCAGTAATGGTGTAAAAGGAGGAGAATTTGTCAAGCTCCTAATTTAGAACACTGAGTCTATATGGATTGGTTCCTTAGATTACTATTGGCCCCCATTTCTAAATATATTGCAACACACTTCGCCCAATTTGAGGAAGAGGCACTCCAAATAGATTTAA
The DNA here is from genome assembly GCA_000404065.3 of Pinus taeda. Taxonomy (NCBI): domain Eukaryota; kingdom Viridiplantae; phylum Streptophyta; class Pinopsida; order Pinales; family Pinaceae; genus Pinus; species Pinus taeda. The sequence goes on along the minus strand of APFE030138190.1, from coordinate 61,689 downwards.
AATTTGATTTGATTTATGCCCAGTCAGGTTATGTTTACATTGTCATCCCCGATCTACCTCGGCATAGTGCTACTAATGCACCGAGGGAATCTCATGCCACATATGGCATAGTTGGAACCATATCACACCCTCAACCATATGCTCCACCACATGTGAGTTATGGTCCACCTCAGGGAGGGACTAGTTCCACTTATAATTATCCCTCCCCCAATCCCAGCAACCCTTGTCCAGGTTTGAGCACACCATATGCATATCCCCATCCACATCAATAGATGACAGGGCTAGCTATTGCACTACCTATTTATACCAATGTTGCCCCATCTCCTTATTATTAGTATGCACAACCTAGCAATCCATCTCCTCTAGCACTAGTGCCCCAACGCCCCATGCCTACTCCCCTTCGACCACAACAACCACCTCCTCCACAAGGACAAGTGTATGCTCAGCAGAGTAGAACTAATCCCCCTAACCCCAAGAAAAGGAACAAGGGGAAGGGTAATAGGAACCAATAGTCTCAAGCTAATAAAAGAAACCAAGGTCCTCCACTCAATGCCCCTCATGATCCTCAACCTAATCCTGCAACCCAGTAATAGGGTGGTCAACCCAAGCAAACAAATGGTCTTCGTATGAACAAATATTGTGCCTTTTGTGGCATATATCGTAATTATACCCATGAGTTTCATATTCTATGTCTGATGTGGAAAGTATGGGAAGCTCAAGGAGCTTCTCGAGGATCGCATCCCACCAATCCTCCTCCCCCTCATGCTTCATCTTAACTAGTAGTGCTTACCAATCCTTTCCCTCACCAAGGATGCATAGCTACCCAACCTACACAAGGATAGGAAGCTCAAAGAACTCCACCATCTGGTCACCATGATTATCAGATTGTTATGATGAATTTTGATGAAGTAAATACCGAGTAAGTCAACCTTCACACTCGATCGCGTAAATATGACAAGCCACCCACTAAGTCAATGACTGAATCCCAACCCAAAGTGTCAAATGAGGCTCTATCGTCATCCAACAACACCTTACAGATCCCTCTATCTAAGGTCGAGATTATTCCCAAGATCCCCAAAGTTATGTTATGTTGAAATGTTGCTTCTTCCAAAGCTGCCCATACATATAGTATATGACTTGGGACAATCTCCTACTACCATGTCAACACTGGAAGTCCTCTAGACATGCCCATCCCAACATAAAGCCTTACTATGTGCTTTGGATGCCATGGATCCTCAAGATGATCAGATGATTGTCTTTCATGTTAACAATTCGAAAAATCCACCCCTACCTTCATCTGTTGCATTTCAAATACCAATCTCCATCAGAAACGCCATTGTGAAGTGGTGTATCATTAATGAAGGCATTTGCACCTATGTGATGGATTCTAGTATTTGGAAACAACTTGGTTCCCCTGACCTATCACAAACTCTTGGTATGTTGATGTGTGCTAGTATCTTGAGCATGGCACAGTGCCCTCACACTTATCCACAAGGAAAAAGAGGGTACTCAGACTAAAATAATTACCTTACCAGCTGGTCCATGGGGTGATTTTCAGAAAGCACCATAATGGAGTATTGCTCAGATGCTTGGAAGTGCATGATTTAGAGAAAGTATTCCGTGATCTCCATGATGGACAAGCCAAGGGACACTTTACAGGTTAAAAAATTGTGCACAAGGTTATGCGCACTGGTTTTTATTGGTCCACATTATTCAAAGATGCTCACACATATTCCTGCAAGTGTTCGATTTATCATAAATGTGTCGGATGAAACAAGAATTTAGTCACCCCATTGCAGCCTATTACAGTTGAAGAACCATTTAAACAATTAGGCCTATATGTTATTGGTGATATTTGTCTGCACTCATCAAAGCAACACCATTACATTCTCACTGCTACAGACTACTTCACGTGGTGGCAGAAGAAGTTCCACTAAAGTAAGTGAATGATTAGGAAGTCATCAGCTTCCTTAAGAAAAATATCATTTCCAGGTTCGACGTTCAAACTTCACTTGTTTTTTATAATGAAAAATACTTTTAATTGCTAAGATTATATGATTTTGAATTGGAAAATTGAATTGTATTGAAAAGTTTAGTGAATTACAATCCCTAGGGAAATGCTCTTGTTGAGTCTATAAACAAGAACCTTAACCATATCATTAAGAAGACCATTTTCTCTGAACAAAGGAATTGGCACTCTACTTTGGTGAATTCCCTATGGACTGACCGAGTCACACCAAAAACTTCTTTGAATACATATCCTTACTTCTTGGTGTATGAAAAATAATCCATGCTACCTACGAACATCTATTTGTTTTCCCTTCAACTTTCACAAGAATCCCAAGGCAAGTCATGCTTATTGGTTCAAAGTAGGATAGACACTCTCTGCAAGTTGCAGGAAGAAAGACAGAAATAAAAAGAAAATTTTTCTCTTCCCCAAAGTCATATCAAGAGGTGGTTTGACAAGAATTATGTTGGGAAGAATGAATTTGGTGTGGGTGACCTAGTCTTGAAGTGGGACAAATCCCACGAGGACAAAGGAAAACACACTAACTTTCAATCCTTGTTGATTTGACCATTGATGAGCACCAGTATTACAGCAAGAATGATGCAACTCCTGGGGCTACCAACTTTACTTTATCAACCTGGGGTTCATACAAACTTGGAGGTGACAGTGTTTGTTGGGAACAGGATCCCCTAAGGGAAGTTTTGGGGCTAAAATCCCATGTTTAAGTAAATTTTTGTAATATTACTGTAAAGGCTCCACATTTTTTGGTTGCAAAGTGTGAAGGTGTTATGTGTCATAAAGCGTATTCCACCCTTAGTTTTCTAAAGTAAGTTTGGTTGTAAGAGATCTACCCATGGTTTGCAGACCATGGGATTGTATAAAAAGAGCTAAGCTCTAAGTAGTTTGGGAGACACAACATGTAAGAGAGTCATAGCCTTAGAGAAAGAAACCCAAGTCTTGGGTTGTAGCATAGGTAGAGGCTCTACAGCTGAGTGTGCAGAGGCCTAGGGTCAAAGTCCGCAACTGAGTGTGTGGACCCCTGCAGCTATGCAGGGTGGACAGAGTCTGTAAACACTTGGGAGATATTAATAAAAGGATTTATTCTACAATTTTTGTGTATTTGTTCTATTGGTGGGTTTGAAAATATTATGTATCAATTTCCTTTAGTATGCTTATATGATGCGCAACTGAATGAAATTACATTGAATAATTAAATGCAATTACGAATATCTGATTATGCGGTGATAACTTTAAGTATTCGGCAAGATAAGAAAATCACTTAGGGTAATTGAGGAATCTGCACGACGCGCTACCATAATAGCGCGAAAGTACCTAAGCCATAGGTTAGGTTTGCATGTAGGTCGATCGTATACTTTCCTGAAGATATTGAAAGCCGGAATAGAGGGTTTGTCTTACAAGCCCTACAGCGAGATCACCTACGCGAAGGCAGAGATAGAAGAAATCAAATGACATCACAACCATCTCAGGGTGTAGAAACTTGGTTCTAGCATCCCCCCATACTACTTCTGGTGAGACTTTGGTCCACACTCCATGGGATGATGCTGAAAGGGCCAGTAGTGTAGGGATTTGTTTGGCTAATTAAAGTTGAACCTGGGTTAGGCCCCCTCAAGCCAACAAATTGTTCTGTTGCTGGGACCGGAATCTGCATAAGAGATGTGTGATGTCGTATCATTGGAATCCAACTAAGAAGGAGATTGGAGATTGTTTGGATAGAAAAATCCATGAATTCGCGACACAAGAGAACAGAAACACACGACTAACAAAAGAATAGTGGTTAGACAAATACCTATGTACAAAGATCTGTGAGATCTTTTTCTTCTCCTTACCTATCGAGATATATGAGTGGATCGTGAAGCTAGCAGATAGCCAAGGAAGATGGAAACTTGACAGTCCTATTGTGTGGACCTCGAAGCTAGTGTGGAGGTTGGAATAATCAAAGGATAATATCACCCGCATTGTCGATCATTGGCTCAATCACGTCATAGGAGGATTTGTGACTAAATTCACGGTCAACACCTCAGTCAACTACAACTAAGCAGAGTGATGCTTTTTTGAAGGACCACGAGGTAAGTACATAAAATCTTTGAATACCGAGATCAAAATGCTATTGTGTGAAAAATAGGTTATGCAGCTACCTTGATGTTCAGGACTACGTGAAGCGGAAAACTTATAGGAACGAAGGAAAAAAGGGTTCGGAGTCTAGCCCCTTGATTTCACCTCCACGAAGTGACGAAGAAGAGAGAGTGAAGGTTTCTTCACAAAGTGCTATTCCGTTAATAAGACAAGTATTCCTGCGAATACAACCTCCAACTTCACCACCCTCACCTCCAACTTCACTCGTACCACCTCCACCTCCACCACTGTTGCATATGGAAAATACAATGAAGTTGCCTTTGTTCAAAGGCTTGGGGAATGAGGACCTGGACTGATTTTGGTTCATTTTGAGGGTTGTATGGGAAGCTCAAGGTGTTACAGATGATCATATAAAGAAGGTGACACTGGTTAGTTCTTTGCGAGATCACACGCTAACCTAGTATATTAAGTACTCTAACGATAACCCGAATGCTGGACTAGTAGACATCTAGGAAACACTAAATAGGGAATTTAGTAGGCCTAAATCTGAGGCGTAGTTAATTATGGATTCAAAGAGACCGTGATGCAACCAGGTGAGATGCATTGGGAACTAGATCAGAGGATGAAATGTACAATCTGTGAAGCCAACATGAATTTGATAGATGGACAACATCGCGAGTGATTTGTGGCTTCGCTACTACCACACTTAAGGAGTGCGTTGTCGCAATAGAAAATAACAACTCAAGTAGAGGCCTTAGAGATTTCAATTAACTACATGAAACTTTGATGCAAGATCCTAATATGGGAGTTCAACAGATCCATGCATAGCTGAAGAATCTGTCCCTTGAGATGAAAATTCTAAAGCACAACAAGACGGATCAACTAGAGGTACGCAAGGGGGTGTGGTGCTTGAAATGCAAGAGTCAGGGTCATGACAAAGAGCATTGCCTGGCCTTTGCAAATTACATTATAGGAGGAGGAATGATGCCTTTAAGGAAAAAAGCTCAAGCAGGACCTAGCGTGGGGCCTACATTATGGTGCACTATCTCCCAAGTAGTTGGAAAACATGCCACAGATAACTGTCACTTGCTAGAGAAGTATGCACAAGCACCACAACAGCTTTTTGCAACTTCTGTAGGTTGGTAGGACATCATGAGCGTACTTGCAAGAGCTATGAATTTTTGATGGATAGAAATCCCACCTATAGGGTTCATGCCGAAATGCAGTCCCTTGACCAGAATCCAGGGATGGTGTGGATAGGTTTTTAGAGGCACGAATGAGGCCGAGGAGGAGGAGGACCTGGTAGAGGTCAAGGATAGTTGATTTTCTATAATTGCGGAGGACCAGGACACTATGCCTGCGATTTCACTAATCCAACACATTCGTCGTGCAAGTATTGCACACTATTTGATCATGAAATAGAAGATTGTCCTATGTTGATAGCTAGGATACGTGACAAAGGGGTGCTATCACCTCCGCTAACTCAGAACCTATATATGATGAGGTCTAAGCTGTGCGAGGAAGATGCAGATGTAAATATAGTGCTCAGAAGTGGAATTGCGACAGGAGATGACAAGGGAAAATAGCTAAAAGATGGTACATTGGTTCGTAAAGCCTCGACAATGGAGGCTGAGTTTGATTTGGAGCACGCTCATGAAGCCTTCATGGAAGCTAAGAAGTGCTTCACTAAGGCCTCCACCTCAGGAAGCAAGGATAAGCCTAAGAAGGAGATGGACCCCTCTATGTTCACAACTTTCTTGGAAACCTGTATGAAGTTACTTCATGACAGTAAGGCTCTGAAAGGGTTACAAGAACTCATCAATAGATGTGCTGGAACCACACCAGGTGAGCCGCGTGTAGTATGAAAGATTGGCAAGCATAAAACAAGGATAGGACAGGAGATGAGACTGACCGCACAAACAGGAGAGTATGAAATGGATCAAGTCATTTTGGATCTCGGGTCAGATGCAAATGTCCTACCAAAACAAACTTAGGAGAGAATGGGGGGACCTACATTGCAATGGTCTCTGATTCAACTAAGGATGGTGAATCAGCAGAAGATCATCCCCATGGAGCGGTTGTAGGGGGTGACCATGGATATTGAGGGAGCGAGTACACTGGCTGATTTTTAAGTAATAGAGATAGTGGATGACAACAATCCCTATCCCATGCTCCTAGGAATTGACTGGGCTACTGATATGAATAGGGTAATCAATTTGAAGAAGCAAAAGATGATCTTTGAGAAGAAATCATTGCACATAATAGTACCCCTTGATCTTGTTGAAGGATCACACTATGCTAAACCTATTCACGATTATGAGAGACGACCTGGACTGTATCTATAAGATAACAATGCAAGACCAAGATTGGGCGAATCCCACCATGGATGGATCGATTACATGGGATCGTGAGATTTCCTGCACTTTAGACTCCAACGAAGAAATAGAAAGCTGGCAGAAAAGGTTACATGAAGTAACTACGTTGAATTGAAACATGATGACCCGGTCATTGCATTGTATGGCATCAGAAGTAAGAAATATGCCTACTTATGATGGTTTGAATGAGGTAGATATCTTTTTGGATGCATTTGAAAGGGAGATACCAGAAAAGCACCACTTCCAGGCCTTAGACTGGGCACTGCGTGCTGCACCCACAAGATGGTGGGGTACGCACAAGGGAAGCTTTGATGATTGGAGTGAATGTAGGAGGATGATAAGAACATGATTTAGGAAGCCTAAGATGCGGCTGTCAGAGAAGTATGATGGATAGAATGACCTACACACACATTTGGATAAATGGGCCCAGGCTTATGGAGAAAAGCCCCAACTTGAGTAGGTGCACCTGTTTTGTCATACCTTAGATGTTATCCCAATGAATTGTTATATAGAAACATATATTCGCCATGGGACAGGTGAATGGGATGTCCTGCGATAATAATTCATGATGACATTTAGTTTTGAGGATGGGTTTGATAGTATTGATGAAGCACTACAAGAAGTGAAAGCAACAATATTTAGGATATCGCGAGATCCTTTAGACCCAATTCAACCTAAATGGGCTACTCAGCTGAGTCATGCACTTGAATCTTATAATGTGACTATTGAAGAAGAGGATGAGGATCTGTGGAATATTGACATTCCGAAAACAAAAGGTCACTGTGAGGTTCAAGGGCCGCAGATTGAGAACTTTGATATAACTGCATCATTGAAAACGAAACAAGTGAACATTGGTACAGAGGTAGAACGCAAATCCACAAAGATTGGAGACTACTTGGATGATGCGATGGTGGAAAAGGTCACTGAATCGCTCCATGAATATTAGGACTTATTCCCTACCAAGTTCATGGATTTGAAAGGAATATTCAGGGACCTAGGAATAATGAAGATCATGTTAAAGCCCGACACAAAACCAATTAAGAAAAGGCCTTACCGTCTCAGCTCGAAATATAAAAAAAAAAGGTTCGCTTAGAGCTAGACAAGATGCTCACGCCAGGCATCATTGAGCCTGTGGAAGAATCTAATTTGGTAAGCCAAATGGTGGTGCAAGAGAAGAAGTAGAAGGATGAGATAAGGATACGTATGGATCTCAGAAAAATGAATGACGGTCGTGTGCATGATCCTTTCACGACTCCATTCACTGATGAAGTATTTGACAATGTAGGTAGCTAGGAAGAATATTCCTCCACTGATGGCTTCTTTGGGTACCACCAAATCAAAATCACGCTGGAGGATAGGACCAAGACAACCTTCAAAACTGAGTGGGGTTGTTTTCAATACATTGTAATGTTGTTTGGATTGAAGAATGTGCCTGCAATATTTTTGCGCGTGGTTGTTGCATCATTCAAGGAATTTATTCATAAGTTCCTGGAGGTATATTTTGATGACTAGATTGTATTTGGATTGGTTAAGCACCATGTACCAATCTTCTGCCTGATGCTAGATACCTGTCGAAGATACCAGATTGCACTCAATCTCAAGAAGTGTATATTTTTGTGTTCCTTTTGGGAACCTTTTGGGGCATGTGGTTTGCAAACAAGGACTGATGGTAGATCCCAAAAAGATCGTGGTGATATTTAACTTAGAAGCACTGAGCAGTGTGAAACAACTACGCGCTACTCTAGGACATATGACATATTACAGAAATTTTATCAAAAGTTATGCCCAGATTACCGCGCCCATGGAGAAATCATTGAAGAAGGATGCTACGTTTTGCTGGAACAATAACTGTAAGAAGAGCTTCGATATATTGAAAGAAAAGATGGTTGCCATGCCAATTCTAGTCTTCCTAGACTGGAAGAAAGAGTTTCATGTACATGTCAATACGTTATGTAGAGCACTAGGAGTAGTACTAACACAGGCTAGTGGAGAAGGCTTGGACCACCCTATCACATTTGCAAGCTGCAAATTATCCAAAGAAAAGAATAACTATTCTACCACTGAGTATGAGGGCTAGCTATGGTGTACGCACTCTAGAAGTATAGGCACTACTTGCTAGGAGGCCATTTTAAGATGTATAAAGATCACTCCACACTGAAGTACCTACTCAATAAGCCTGTGTTGGGGGGGTGAATCTGCAGTTGGCTCTTATTGTTCCAAGAGTACGATTTTGATGTTGTGGTGAAGCCTAAATGATTGAACGTGGGACTAGACTATCTGTCACGCATCGAAACAAGGGAGGAACCTACTAACTTGGAAGAAGCATTGCCTGATGTGAAGCTATTTGCAATGCGTGTCATAGATGGTGATTTTGAGGATATAATACACTTCCTAACAACAGGAACTGCACCGGAAGGATATTCTGTCCAGCAAAAAAAGGAATTAGTGGTGCACGTAACAGATTTCTCTGTCATTGCTAGGCATCTATACAAGATGGGGACTGATGAGATATTACAATGATATGTACCTAAGTTCGAACGAAGCAGCATCCTCGTGGATGCTCATGGGGTGCGTCGCTGGAGGACATTATGCAAGGAGAGAAACCACGCAGAATATTCGACATGCAAGGTTGTGGTGGCCAACCCTTCATCAAGATTCAAAAGCATTTTGCAAGGTGTGTGATCTATGTCAAAGAATGGGTAGGCCATCATGGAGGGATGAAATAGCTTTGAATCCACAAATGACATTGCAACCCTTTGAGAAGTGGGTGATAGATTTTGTAGGACCCATTCAGCCACAAGGGAAGACAGGAGCAAGGTACATTATCACTGCGACAGAGTATTTGACCCATTGGGAAGAAACGTAGCCGATGAAGGATTGCACGGGTGTGACTACTGCAAAGTTCTAGTTGAGCATGTACTAACATGATTTGGATCTCTGAAGATATTGATGAGTGATCGTGGTATGCACTTCCTGAATGAGACAATCAGCGCACTGATAGAGGAATTTCAGGTATATCACCAGAAGAGCAAACCTTATCACCCACAGGCTAATGGGATAGTGCAAGCATTCAACAAAGTGCTTGAAAACATGCTGACCAAGGTTTGCAATGCTCAATGAAGTGATTGCGACCTATGCATACCTGCAGTACTGTGGGCTTATCGGGCGACATGCAATAAGTTGACTAGGCAAACACCTTTTAGTCTTGTCTATGGTGTGGAAACAGTGATTCCTATGGTATACATCGTACTTATTCTATGCATAGTAGTGCTCAGAGGTATGATGGATCGTAGAGCCTTGAAGGAGTGGCTCGTGTAGCTGGATGAGCTCAAAGAAGAAATATTTTTGGCTAGATTTCACTAGTTGGTCCAAAAGTAGCATGAAAAGGCATGGCATGATTGACACATCAAGTTGCACACATTTAAGGTAAATGACATGGTTTTGTTATATGATAGTAAGTTTGATAAATTTCCAGGGAAATTGAAGATGCACTAGTTAGGGCCTTATGTTATTAAGGAGATTACCGATGAAGGAGCAGTACAACTAGTCAAATTAAATGGAGAACCCTTCCTAGGAAAGGTGAATGGTAGTCACTTGAAGCCATACACCGGTGGTTAGGACATGTGAATAAATGAAAGTAGCACAGTCTTAGCACTCTAGGCAGCTGAAAGGAAGCACGAGACTATAAACTACACTACTCAGATTGGAGAGCTACGCGATTGGAAGATGGTGTGGAGTGAGGACGTGTCATTAGGTCCATGACAGCAAGGAGGGGGCTACACTACCGAGTGAGAAATCACACAGGTCGGCTGGAAAGTGACCGTTAAAGTCACTGTTCATGAAAAGATGGTAGAAGTCAGGCCAAATGGAGTGGGTGACCAGCATTTAAGATGAAATTTATGGCTTAGATCCTTGAAAATCTACTGTCAATCCAGCATTAATAAACTGATTTTGGGGGGAATGGTCGATACAAAATTCCCTATAAATTACAAGTGGCTATACAGCAAAAAACACATTTTGATTATTCAATGGTTGAGCTCTGAAGCACCCATGAATCATGAGCAATACGAGCTTCTAATATTTTCTGGGGTATTTGCGACTTTGCTAGTGGACAAATGGGAATTCTTGCAAAAGATCATGTCAGCGCCCCCAGAAGTTATCAATACATAGTAAGTAGTAGAGGAGCCGACACAGGAAATTGAGAGAGAGGCCGAAGTAGCTACCCTGGAAGTGGACAAAGTATTGGCGGAGGTCCCTAAATCCCCAAGAACACCGAGACCGAAGCCAACCCCAACCAAGGAGACCATGAAAGACAAGAAGGGAAATCAGCCTACCATACCAATGCGTGGGTTGCCAAGACAAAATCTACCAAATCCTACTTCCTAGGAGAAAGGCAAGGCCATAAAGCTAGAGGTAGAAGAGGAGCATATCGAAGACATCCTAATGGATGATGAGGATGTGGGAGTGGAAATAGAGGAGGTTGAAGCCCAGGGTGTGGACCCTATCACATGATTGTCAAAGTATGTCCCTCCGCACAAGCCTAAGTCCAAGGTCCCAAAGGACATTGATGAAAGTAAGACTCCCTTGCAAACCCCTCTGCTACCAGATGAAATCACTTTTGATGGTTCGAGTTTGGCATGGGTGTTGATTTTGAAGCTCGAAGGCTGGGACTTGGTAGACCATGAGAAGTTATCACACATGGTGATTGAACAGTTGATGCATTGCATCATAGACACGAATATGGGGATGACTACACTGGAGCCGTAGAAGTGGCTCAGAGGAGTAGAGAAGGTAGAATTACTCAATTTGCTTTGGGTACCACACTATAACCACACCCTCATAATAGTTTTGGTCATCAAGCAACTGTTGTTCTTGGTGCATGATGGGTGTTTGTGGCTGGAGGAGCCAATACCCATCACTGATATGTTGATTCACAGAATAGCATGCATACTGTATATAGGTGAAAATCCAATTATGATCTTTGGCGGCAAGGGTGGCAAGCAGGTGCTTGCAGAATCAATGAAAGAGAAGTTCAAATTGGTGAAGAAGTTGCCTAGGTACGCTATCTCCAGCATCTTCAACCCTACTTTGAAGGTGGCAACATAGATCCTTGCAAGGAAGGTGATGCAAAAGTGTTGCACCGAAGAGGTGTTGGCACATGTCATTGCGCTTGCACAGCAGTGCACAGAAGTAGTCCAATTTAACTAGTCAGATTACCTTCGCAGAGAGTTCCTAGCGAACTGTTTTGAAGCGCATGAGCAAATCAAGACCTTCCACTACGTGTCGCACCAAACCATCCTGAAGCAGCGAAGTATGCTTCATTGTGGGCAACCAAGGACATGGAACACATTCAGGATAGCAAGATCTTCTAGATCTTGATGGAAATGAATATTAGGATGGCTATCAATCACAAGCCGTGATTATCATCCATGGTATATGCTAACCTGCAAACTTATGCTGAATTTAAGGCTGATTTCCATTGGATTTCAATCAGGGCATGGAAGGACCTTGTGGAAAAGTGGTATGATTTGTTACCTAGCCAAAAATGATGCCATGACGCACTGTTGGATAAATGGCAGGCAAAGTGGCACACCACCACAGACTTGGCGGTGGATGGAAGCAGGCCTACTGCACAAAAGAAGAAGGAAGAGGCCAAGCTGAAGATGACACAGCTCGTTGAAAATAGGAAGAAGGAGGTTGTTGAGAAGGCCCAGGTAGAACAAACAGGAAAGGAGGTAGGAAAATAGACAGGTACCACAGAGTAGGGCTCTGAAAAAGGCACGTGGTCACCTTCACCTAAGACTGAAGAGGAGGACACATAATAGCACAGAGAAGACCCTCAGGAGATGTCTGCCCACATTAAGCACCTGAGAGAACTAGAGAAGGGACGATCTAGAAAGAAATTAAAGGCAACCAAAACCTCGCTGGACCCTATCACATTGACTAAGGGTGACTTATATGACATCGGTGACATAGTTTTTGATGTCACCATGGAGGCTTTGTAGCAATTCAAAAAGAATCAACAGATCATCCTAGGGCTCATCTAGACTGGACTGCAAGAGTTGCAGACTCATGTGTTGCAATTTGGTACGGTGTCTACCAGCTTGGTTATCGGCACATCAGAGGCTAGTGCTACCAGATGGAGCACTAACAATAGAAAATGAGGCTAACTGGCCCACTGTCAGCACCTTTAAGGGAGTGGGATTGAACCTGGTAGCACTCACGTGTGAAGCACTCCACCTCTTACAGGATGGAGTCATTGCAGAGCTAAGGGCCTGTCAGCATCGTGCCCTCCAAGTGATTAGTGAATAGAAGATAAACAAAAAGAAGATGGCCCTGCAAAGGAATGCTTCCATCACTGCTAAGGCCGACGCGGCCAGCTAGAGCAAGAAGATCCTATGAGTCATGGAGGAGGCATGCAGAATGGTCCTGGAGTTGGCCATTCCAGAGGAGGAGCCAATCAAGGTTCGCATCTACAAATTGGCCACATGGGTGTGGGACACTCAGACAGAGATAGCACAAGTTCAGTTGGAGTTGAACCTATAGATTACAGAGCTCCAATTGAGGGCCCAGCCTTCAACACCACGAGAGGTAAAGGAACAGCAAGCGGCCACTGTCACAGAAGCAGTCATGACAGTGGAGAGTGTAGTAGCAGATTGCACATAGTTGTTTGAACAATCATTTGAGGTCCTGACCAGCTTGCAGGAGGACCCAAACATCCAGAGGCTAGAGATGGAAGTGCATGAACTCCGAAAATGCTATAATGAAGTTAAGGGCACAGTATGAACCGTCATGCTAACACACAGGTTAGCCAAGAAACTAAGGAAAAGGTGGACGCAATGCTGCACAAGGAAGTAGTGCTGAAGGCGCGACTAAAGACCTAGCTGGAGGAAGCTTACATAGTCATAGGAAACATTGAAGGCAAGCTTGCAACTCAGCAAGTGACGCAACAACAGCTTTAGGTTGATAGCGCAGGGGTGATAACCTAGAAAACAGTTGGATATGCAAATCAGGTAGCAGCTCAGTGCACGGTTGAAGCTGTAGTCATTAGGGTTAAGTTGGATGGGCTTCGCAGAAAGATCTATGCACCTACTGAGTGACTTGAGGATTAGTCATGATGTTTATGTTGGGGGCTTGTTGGGGGCTTGTTGTGAGCAGGATCCCCAAGGGCAGTTTTGGGGCTAAAAGCCCATGTTTCAGTCAATTTTTGTAATATTACTGTAAAGACTCCACATTTTGTGGTCACGAAACATGAAGGTGTTATGTGTCATAAAGGGTAGTTCGCCCTTAATTTTTTAAAGTAAAGTTGTTTGTAAGAGATCTAGCCATGGTCCGCAGACCATGGGATTGTATAAAAAGAGCTAAGCTCTAAGTAGTTTGGGAGACACAACATGTAAGAGAGTCATAGCCTTAGAGCAAGAAAACTAAGTCTTAGGTTGTAGCATAGATAGAGGCTTTGTAGCTGAGTGCATAGAGGTTGTAGCTGAGTGCGCGGACCCCTGCAACTATGTGCATAGGGTGGGCAGAGTCTGTAAACACTTGGGAGATATTAATAAAAGGATTTATTCTACAATTTTTGTGTCTTTGTTCTATTGGTGGGTTTGAATATATTATATATGAATTTCCTTTACTATGCTTCTATGATGCGCGAATTAATGCAATTACATTGAATAATTAAATGCAATTACGAATATTTGATTACGCAGTGATAACTTTAAGTATTTAGCAAGATAAGAAAATCACTTAGGGTAATTGAATTTGCACGGGGCACTGCCATAACAACACAAAAATACCTGAGCCACGGATTAGGGTTGTGTGAAGGTCGGTCGTATACTTTCACAAAGGTACTAAAAGCTGAAATAGAGGGTTTCTCTTACAAGCCCTAGAGCAATATCACCTGCGTGATGGAAGGGATAGAAGAAATCAAACGACATCACAACCATCTCAGGGTTCAGAAACTTGGTTCTAGCATCCCCCCATACTGCTTTGGGTGAGACTTCGGTCCATGCTCCACGAGCTGATGCCGAAAGGGCCAGTAGTGTAGGGATTTGTTTGGCTAATTAACGCTAAACCTGGGTCAAGCCCCCTCAATCCAATAGTGCTGTATACACAAGTAAATGTGATGGGTCTACTTGTTGTCATTTCTAAAATGGAAATAGACCAATAAGGTTTTTCAAACTAGACTCCTATGGATTTAGAAGAGGCTTTATTATCAATGAGGGAAAGAGAAATATACTCTAAGAGAAATCTTGTCTACTGTAGTAAGGAAAAAGACTGAAATAAAATGCTGAAACACACCATTTTCTAACTAACTGCTAATAGGCTATGCTTCAAAAGAATGCTAATTTAACATGTATGTAATTCTATTGGCCTAAGCATGCAAATTAAAAGCATTAAACATTCTACTATTGTGCATGTAAATGAATAAAATAATTATGTTTTTCGTTTTGTCTTTTTTATGTGACGATGTGAAAGATAATATCTTTTGGTGATGTGGCAAGTGGCTTAGGGATGATGGAAAATGGCTAGAAGGTTGGGGAGACTAGTAGGGGACCTTCTCTAGCTTCTTATAGGTTTCTTCCTCAATTCGACCTCAAAACATGCCACTACAGGTAAACCTAAAGGATGTCCTAATGTGTTCTACAGGATGTCCTGAAAACCTATAGGATCCCCTGTATTTCTACAGGATACAGCCGAGAGCAAAAGGATGGGTGTTGAAGGTGATGGAAGGCTTAGGGAAGGTGGTTGGTGGATGGAATGAGGCAAGGGAGTGCCTAGGACCACTTCAGAACTCAAAACCAAGGTTGGGAGATGGTTGGATTTGCTCAACAAGCTTGGAGAAGTTTCCTTGTGAAATGATGAAATTGGAGAGGGTTTTAGTGAAAACAAGAATGATCATGGATGGATGAAGTTGTAATGAGGTTGCTGACTATGAAATCTCTCTGTACTTTTGAAACACTTGCACTGCATGAAACATTGACATTTACCCAAAAGTCATGTAAACAAGAAGAATTTTAATTATCTAACGAAAACAAAATTTCATGAGCTAGTTGCCTACTTTATGCATGAGGAGAACCTGCAGAATAAGATGGAACATTTATGAGATCTTATGTAAGACTAAAGCTAGAAGAAATGATAACTAAATCCTACTCTTTCAAACTAATCAAATGCTGACCTAAGTACAAAAAGCCCTAAATTCCATGAGAAACTAGAATTCTGTGTTTTTGGGGCTGCATGGGAGTTCTTTCCTCAAACAATGATCCTTGAAGCAAGGAGTGAGGCCAAAACCACCTATTGATATATTTTTGATGTTCCTTTATCTCTTCTAAACTACTTCTGAAGTAAAGCACAATTGGAAGTAAACTAATAAGAAAACTAATCAAATCTACACTACTTGTAGTGAAATAATTCTAAAGACAATTCAACCATTAATCTATGAATTAAATCTAAGCATACAAATACAATAAGAGAAACATTCACTGATAGGGTTGGGCCCTAACCCAAGAGCTTCAGCCCTCTAATTTAACTTAGTAATGGATCAAGGAATTGCTCATTCTCATTATTTAAAATTGAAAATTACATAACAATGTCTTCCACAAGTCTTGAACTCGAAATTGACTAGTGTTTTTACAACAAAAATTTTAATCCTAATGGGTCCTATTTATTTATACAACTAAAGTCCCCATTGACTTCCTTAAATCTAGGGAGGCTCAGCTCCCAAACTCAAGATAAACTAGCTCTTTAACCTTCACTTGCTCGACTGCCTTTTGATCTATGTGACTTGGTTGCTTGTACTCCGAGCTAGTGTGATTGATGGAGGAATATTCAAATGAGGGAGGAGTAAATGAGGAGGGTATACCTCCTACAGTCTCTCCTCCTTGTCTCATTCAAGTTTCATCCATTAATTAGCAAAAATTCCATGATTTTCTCTCACAAACCTGCAATCAATGCACATTAGTCCACTAGGCATAATATCTCACTTTGACTCATCTCATTAAACAAAATATAATCAGAGTATGTAATAAATTGTGAGAATATTTGATTTGACTAAGCTAGGAGGTGGATTAAGGTCCATATAGTTACCCATTCTTATGAAACTAGCTCACAAAAATATAGAAAAGATATATCAACGCCTTAGAATTTAGCCTCTTCAAGGGGGAAACCTCCTTTACATTACACAAATGAACAATTCTTGGATGATACAAATGACTAAACCTCCCTTCCATATATAGGAGTCTAAGGGGTCACAATATAATCAAGCCAACATAACAGTAATAACATAAGGGCACAACAATAACAATAGTGGGTTTCTATGGGGCACACTAATAACAATATGGGGACAATAGGGGCACAACAATAACAATAAGGGCTACAATGACAATAGTAATGGATGAATCACTAGTATTATAGGGAAACAACAAGCCCCTCCCCTTCCGAAAATCATTGTCCTCAATGCTTGAGTAGTTTTGGATGCTTCTGTATAAAATTCTCATCCTCCCATGTAGAATCTTTAGTGGATAAGTTCTTCCACTTGATGAGATACTCCAAACTTGATCAATTTCGTAGCTGTCGAGTTCTTATTTCTATGACTGCTTCTGGTTCCAATATGATTTTTCCTTCCTCGTCATGTTTTGGAAATATTGTTTGAACTAGGAGCTTTTCACCTATAACCTTCTTTAAACATGAAACATGGAAAACAAGGTGCACTCAGGAGGCTGCAGGAAGCTCCAATTTGTATGCCATAGTACCAATCTTATGCAACACCTTGTATGGACCATAGTACTTTGGTGATAATTTATTATCCTTCTCCACTTGCTTGAGGAAAATTTTTTATATGGTTGTAGCCGTAGGAATACCAAGTCACCTACATCAAAACTTCTTTGGTTGCGATGTTGATCTGCCTGTTGTTTCATTCTATTTTGTACCAATGTGAGGTTATCCTTTAAGAGTTGGAGAACTTTCTGTTGATGCTCGATGTGATGTTCCACTGCTTGAACCTTATAATTTTCTCTTAAATATGATGTGATGGATGGTGGATGATATTCATAAAGTGCCATAAATGGGGTCATTTTTGCTGCAGTATGGAAGGAAGTGTTATAGTACCATTCAGCCAGAGGCAACCATTTGACCCATTGTGTCTATTTATAAGATACAAAGTAACAAAGATATCCTTCCAAACATTTGTTTACTATCTCAGTTTACCCATCATATTGAGGATGATAAGATGAGTTATGAGCTAACTAAGTACCAAGACAAGAAAATAATTATGTCCAAAAATTTCCAGTGAAAATGGGATCTCTATCACTTACAACAATCTTTGGGTTTCTATGTAGCTTTTGAATTGTTTCCGTAAATGTAGTAGAAACTATACTGGCTTTAATAGACTTGGGATCTTAATTGCTTCAACTTTATTTTGTTGGCAAACCAAACATTCTACTAGAAACTTTTGAATATCCAATTTAAGGCCATCCCAGAAAAACTCCTTCTTAATCTTGTGGTAAGTTTTTAAAAATCCTGAGTGCCCTCCTAAGGGAGAAGTGTGCAATTCCATAAAAATCTTTTGTTTGAGTTGGGAATTCTTACATAGGTATAAGTGATCTTTGTACCATAACAAATCATTTTTCTAGCTAAATGTATCAGATGTACTGGGATCTTGTTGTAGCTTTTGAATGAGTTCCCACACTTTTTCGTCATTCTTCCATTCATACCTTGTTTCATTTATCCAATCTAGTTGGATAATAGAAATGGTACACAACAATGCTTCCACATCCTCATCCTTTCTTGAGAGTGCATCTGCTGAAACATTTTTCTTCCCTTTTTTGTAGATGATTTGAAAGTCATAACCCAACATCTTTGTGACCCATTTTTGTTTCTCTTCAGAGGATAATATTTGTTCTAAAAAGTATTTAAGGCTATCATGATCCGTTTTTACCTTGAAGTGTCTTCCCATTAGGTAGGTTCGCCATTTCTTAAGTGCATGTAGTATTGCCAAAATTTCCTTCTCATAAATAGCTTTGTGTAAATACTTTCCTTTGATTGGACGAAATTCGAAAGCAATAGATCTTTCATCTTGCATTAAAACAACACCAATTTCCATTTCCTGAAGCATCACATTCCACAATAAAGGTTTTTGTGAGGTCCGGCGTAGCTAAGACCGGTGCTTGGTACATTTCTTCTTTAATATGTTCGAAGGCCTTTGTTGCTTTTAGAGTCCATGAAAATGAATCTTTCTTCAATAATGTTGTTAGAGGTGTTGCTATTCTCCCATAATTCTTAACAAACTTGTAATAATACCCTGTCAACCCAAGAAATCCTCGCAGATGCTTTATGGATGTGGGGATTTTCCATTCCTTAATGGCTTTAATTTTTCTAGGGTCTACCTTAACACATTCATGAGATACAATATGACCTAGATATTCCACCTCTTGTACTCCAAAGAAACATTTGGAACTTTTTGCATATAATTGTTTCTCCTCCAATAGTTTGAGCACCCTGTTAACATGTTGAACATGATCCTTCCAAGACTTGCTATAGATTAGTATACCATCAAAAAATACTAACAAAAATTTTCTAAGGAAGGGTTTGAAAAGAGAATTCATCAAACCTTGAAATGTAGAAGCTACATTGGTAAGGCCAAAAGGCATGACCAAAAAATCATAGTGACCCTCATGAGTTCTAAATGTTGTTTACGGAATTTTTTCAGTCTTCATTCTGATTTGATGATATCCTAAATGAAGATCCAACTTGGTGAAGTAAATTGATCCATGCAATTCATCCAATAATTCATCAATGATAGGAATGGGAAAATTATATTTGATAGTGAATCTGGACACATGCACGATGATCCATCCTTCTTGTGCATCAATACTACTGGAGCAGAGAAAGAACTTTGACTAGGTTGAGTTATACCAGCATCTAGAATTTTTGCAACCATACATTCAATTTCACTCTTTTGGGCATAGGGATATCTATACGCCCTGATGTTTGGAGGAACACTTCCTGGAATCAAATGAATAGCATGATCATGGTCACGAATAGGTGGGAGGCCTTTTGGAGTCTCAAATACCTTGGAATGATTGTCCAAGACTTTTTGGAGATCTGGAGAAATAGATGATTTTGATGTGGGAACCTCTAGAAAACATACTTGTGTAATTACAGCTCATTGTTCCTTCTTTAAAAGATTTGTCATACTATTAGAGCTTATTATCTTTCTCAGTTTCCCTGCAATACCCCTTAATTCAACTTCCTTTCCTTCCGCAAAAAATTTCATGAAAAGTTCTTGAAAATTAAAAGCTATTGTATCCAAAGATTGTAGCCATTGGATGCCTATTACAACATCAACACCACCCATTGGAATGGAAAGCATTGGGTTATTCAATAGATTTTCTCCCATGGATAGCTTGTTATTATGGAAATTTCTAGAGAAATTTATGGTTCCTCCACTTGCAACCATCACTTGAAACTCTAGTACTGGATATAGGAAGCAATTCAATTCCTTGGCTATCTTAAAATGAATAAAATTATGGGTACTCCCCGAATCAATCAACACTATTAATTTTTTCTTCTTGATATGTCCTTCTATCTTGATAGTTTAAGGAGTGGTAATTCCAGCCAATGCATTACAAGATATGTTTGGATTCATTTCTTCTTTATCTAGGGTTTGTTCCTGGAGTATATCTTCTTCTTTTGACATTTCTTGTTCCTTTTCTTCCTCCTCTTTAAAATCTATGTAGAATAATTTCTTCTCAGCACACTTATGAACTTTAGTGTATTTGCTATCACAACTATAACAAAGCCATTTTTCTCCTTTTTTCTTCCAATTATTGTGGTGTCAACCTTGTAGGTTGTGGAAGGCTAGGGGCAACAACACTTCCATCTTTATAGTTGTGAGTGGTAGGCTTCCTAGTTGCCATAATTTTGCTTTCCATTTTTCTTGCTAACCTAAATGCCTTCTCCAATGAATCAAGTTCCCAAAGGTGAACCTCATGTTGGATATTATCCTTTAAAGTCCCTATGAACACATCAATCCTATGCTCATCTGGAATATCTTTTACCCTTATGTTCAATTTTTGGAATTCCTCAATGTGCTCCATCATTGAACCCTTTTGTTTGAGATTTATCAGTTGGCTAAAAAAGTTGTTGCTTTTTGTATCCTCATAATGTTCGACCATTTCTTCCGTAAAAATTTCCCAAGTGACAGTCTGTTTACGAGAGCAAAGTCATTGATACCATACAAACTGATTTGGTTCCAAATATAAAGTTGCAATACATACCTTTTGTGTGTTTTGCACATTGTGGAGATCGAAAAATTGCTCCATCTGTAGTATCCGTGTTCTGGGATCCTTGCCATCAAACTTCCTCATATTGATTTATGGAACATGGTGGGTCTTCAATCCAACATTAGGATCTATGAAATCATGATCAACATTTCTTTTGTTCTCATCATGAGTTTTCTTTACTACCCTTTCACCATTAGTAACCATTTCTTGTAGCACCTTATTCAAATTTATCTTCAATTCTTCCATCTCAGCATCCATGCCATTCATCTTAGCATCCATGCCATTCATCTTAGCTTCCATGCCATCCATCTTAGCTTCAATTATCTTTTGTGAGAGTGAAATTTGTTGTACTTGGTCTTGTATTTTCAATATATCATGTTGCATTTCTTCTTCTTCTTCACGAGTCATGCTAGAGATTTCAAGTTGCTTACTAGGTGTTTCCATTTTATTTCTTCGAAGCATCAATTAATTCTAATAATTCTTCACTATTCTCTTTGAATTCCTTAAAAATAATTTTTCAAACCAATCATATGAAAACTTAAAAAAAAAACTACACACCTTTTTTTTCACTTTGTAAGAGCTCGATATTGAATCTATTGTATCTCTGTAATTGTAGATCTTGAATATCTGAAATCACGTCCGCCCTTTGAGTCCTCTTTCTAACCCCACAACTCTGATCAAGATTGGATTCTCCAAGGAAGAGTTATGCCAAATCTCCCTCCGTGACCTGATTACAGACTAGTTCAGTAGACCTAACTTGTATGGACTACCACGTGACACTGTTTCGACCTTAGTATCTAAAATTGATATACAAAAAACTACAGGTCGTCCTCTTTCTGAAACTTCTTACAAAATTTCAATCTAATGCTTCAAACAAAACTTGTGAAAATTTTCCCCAGGTCACCTATTTGGAATGTAATTCCGGAGTCTTCAAACACCCTAACTTCCTTAGATCATATCTCCAACAAGATAGTGAGACAAGCTCTGAAACTTGGACCCGAAGCTTAGAATGATTTCAGCTCAAATGGGTTTTTTCTTTAGCTTCTGAAACGTCACAGAAAAAAAGTTATAGTGAAAATTTCATGATGACCTTTTTGGAGCAGCGAAACCCTAGAATCCAAATCTCTGATACCAAATGTTATGAAACCAGCTCACAAAAAGATAGGAAATATAGATTAATGCCTTAGAATTTAGCCTCTTTTAGGGGGGAACCTCCTTTACATTACACAAATGAAAAATTCTTGGATGATACAAATGACTAAACCTCCCTTCTATATATAGGAGTCTAAGGGGTCACAATATAATCAAGTCAACATAACAGTAATAACATAAGGGCACAACAATAACAATTGTGGGTTTCTATGGGGCACACAAATAACAATATGGGGACAATAGGGGCACAATAATAACAATAAGGGCTACAATGACAATAGTAATGGGGGAATCACTAGTATTATAGGGACCTAACACCCAATGATGAGGCTCATCATCACCCCCCTACTGAAGGTGTTACTCATCCTCTGATCAGCTCAATCAATATCCATGTCTTTCATTGCTCTAGTGGCCTCCCTGACATCCCATGCTTCTGTTGTAGTTTCCTCTTCCTGTGCATAGAATCCTTCCTTCCTTTCTATTTTCTCCCACCTTCCTTCCATCCTTCTAACATCCCTAAGAGCAGTGGTGGACTGAGCCTCAATCCAATCCAATGCTTCTTTCATTCTTTGAAGAGAATGGTACTCTCTGATTTTCAAACTTTAGGGCAAAGTATTCCATATCCTTTGGCAAGATTGCATGTTGTCATCCCTGAACAGCTTGAACATATCCTCAAAGTGTGTAATTGTTTTCTCTTGGGTAGCAAGGTATCTAGGTGCAAGTTGAGGGTCATTTGCAATCAAGTTATGTGTGCTGATGACAACCATTGGATTAGACTTCTGAGCTCTTATCATGAGAGGCTCTCTTTCTTCCTTTTCCATTATTTTCTTCATTTCTGCAACCCTTGCTTCCACATGGTTCATCCATGATGCCAAATCCATCAACTGTAAGTCCCCTCGTTTTGAATTAGGGTCCCGTAGATTTAGATCTATCAAGGCTAAGTTATGTAGGTAGAACTCAGACATATTAGTCCTATCCTCCAATGTGATTTGATCACAAAGATCAATGAACTATCTATAATCCTGGAATGGCATAGTGTCTGTCTATGCTAGAGCCTTGATTTGGAACTGTAGCCATTGTTCCTTAAGGTATAATGCATAGGACTTAGCTAGCATCCTGCACTGGATTACCTCTAAGGATAGATTGGCCATGGATGCCAATTGATTCTCTCTTTATTGTAGCTTTCCTTTTAACCATGCATTTTATGCCTCCAATTGAGCTTTCATTATTGCTTCTATGTCCCTCAGGTTGCTCAGTTCTTTGCCCATACCTTTAACATTTTCCTCCATGTGACCTACGTCCCCCACCCCTTTGGATTTGGCAATCTACATCCATCTATGTGTTCTTTCCCTTTCTTTCTCAAACTCAAAGAATAAGGAAATGGAAAAAAAATTGGAAGGACCCTACCCCCTTCATAAACTTGTAGTAGGAGTCAAGGTTAGGTTGAGGACTAGGATAACTTAGCTCTGGATCCTCCTTCTTAGTTTCTTGTTGCATAATCCCTTCTTTATCCAATTTCTGAGTTTCCTATAGGTTTAGCAGAGTTTCTTGTAGGATTTCCTCTCCTTCTTGTAGGCCCTTCTGTGTATCCTATAGGATGCCTTTTCCTTTGGATGAGGTAGATCTAGTGACAGGCCTTCTTACATAAGTGATAGGAGACTTGGGGGAGGCTTTTCCTAATGATCATTCTCCTTGAGCTTTCACAAGAGGAGCCATCTTCTCCTATTGTTTGGGTGAGTCTTAAAAAAAATAGGAACATTGGTGGGGGTTTGAGGTTTTCCTTGCCTTATTCTTGTCCTAAATTACAATGGAGTTTGTCTCTGTATTTTCCGTTTTTGTTTGATAGGGGTATTGAGGGTACTGAGGGCAGTTGCTGCCTCTTTTTCAGTTGGTTCTATAGATACCCTGGGTGATTCCTCCTTGTCTTCTACCTCCTCTTTTCATTCCCCCTCTCATCTTTGTCTTTCTCCTCTTGTTCTCCCTCTAGTTCTTCACTCTCTTCATCAGTTTCCTCCTTTGCATCTTCTTTTGTCTATTCACCACTTTCCTTCTCTTTTTCTTCCTCTTCTTCCTCATCTATTTCCTCTTCATCCCTCTCTGTTTATCCTTCCTTTTTTTGAGTTTTTTCTTCATCCTCCTCTGTTTCTTCTTCATCCCTTTCACTGGCAGTGGGTCTCTTGTCATATTCAAGGGCTTTTATATCTCCCTCTCTCTGCATGTTTCTAAAAGTTTCCCATGTGATAGGGATTATGAGGGTTTGGAGGGAATTTTTTATGATAAGTCTAATTAACCCATGGTGGGCTAGCTATTGATGGTTTCCTTCCTGCACCTTCATGCTCATATCTATCACTGATTGGAGAAGGAAGTAGGGGATGATGAGTATGTTTTGAGGAGGTGTCTCTACTCCAAACCTCAATTCTTGAAGAAGCCTAAAGTGGCATTCATATACCACACTATACCTACCTTCACATGAGATATAATTGATAAGGTGCTAGCTAATTTCATTCCAAGGATAGGGTAGGCTTTCTCTTCTCACTCCATTTTTGTCTTCCATGGCCTCCTCCCCTAAAATGAATTTCTTCTTTACAGTTTGAATATTTCCCTTATCCTCCTTTCTCCAAGGCACTCCGAAGGGAAATGTGGTAATTTTGCCTATCATTTCAGGGGTGAGCTATATGAAGAGGTCTCTCACGACAACAGTGGCATGGGTCCTAGTCAGTGGAATGAGGTAGAGAGAAAAATATCTGGCTACTTCATCATCATACCCCCTCAATTTCTCAAAGAAACCCATCCAATTATGCCTTGTGAATATCTCTAGCACAGGAGGGTGCTGATGAATCCTCACTATCTTGATGGTCTCCCTTTTATTAAATACCCCTATCATTTTCTCTCATGGATGGAGGGTTATATAGGTCTACTACTAAATTTAATGAATGAGGAAATTTAAATGAAAATTTTGTGTATGCAACTCCCTTATGTTGCAATTACTTTCAACAAACTAGAAGATTTTTTTATGTTCCTTTTACTTGGAAAGATGTGGGGAAATGTAGATCCTACCTCCTCATCACTTCTTGATGAAGCCAACCCCTGTTTTTCTCCCTCTACAACTGCTCACTGCCAATCCTATAGGTGCTGGGTTGTATCCTGGAGGATCTCCTATAGGATCCTATAGGTGGCCTTGTGCTGGAAAAAAGTGAAGTTTTCCTTTCATGTAGACTGCTTGAGGGCTGAGAGATACTTTGTTGGTGTGGAGCCTTGAGAATGTGAATGCTTCTATGCATGGGGATCAACATTTGTAAATCAAGTCCTAATGATGAGTCTTGGTCTAGACTCGAAACGTCAACAAAGAAAAAATGAAAACTGTGGAATATCTGAATTCAGATTCTAAAAAACCACACCATAGAAATCTACAATCCATTAACATTTATTTCCTCATATGGGTGATTTGAGTGAGGTGGTGTGTTGGCAGCCGAGGTATGAATATCTATTTTTGGACCGTTAGTCCCACTACCACATCATCATTCTCCTCACCTCGTAATCAACTCCCACTTCGGGCATTCGTAGCTTAACTACTTTTGACCTCATCCTTCTTTTCCTTGACTTTGTTGCTGCCACGTGTGTAAGGACTAATTGCTTTCTCCTCGTTGACTAAACGAAGGTGGCCAAGTTAACTGGCCACCTTTTGCCTATAAACCAACTCCTTCACAACTTTTACATATTTTGATCACATTATGCTAACAAGAGAGTGGAAGCGAGATACTTACCTGTGGTATTAATATCTTGCTGTTGTTTGTTGAAGAATGAAATATTTTTTGTGTGTTGGTTGCATGTGCTTTTCTCCTCTTCTTTTTTTATTTCCCTTTGATGATCTTCTTTGTTGTGCAGGAACTTGGTGTTGATGATGATGATCCTGATGTTGCTGCTAAGCTCTAGAGGAGCTTCTTATACCTCTAGATCTTCCATGCTTGAATCTAATTGCAACCTGTGATTTTTGTTTTGTGGGATAGGCTACTACAGGATGTCCTGTAGCTACTTCTCCATCAAAATTCTTAATCATTTTCTAGTGGTGGAGCTTGAGGATGGTTGGCATGGGTAGAGAAGGGGTCTAGGGATTTGTGAATGAGGAGAATATCCTTCAAGTGTTGTCCCCTTTCTCTCTATCTTCATTCTCTTTTCTCTGTGTTTTTTCTTTGAAAACTAAATTTTTTTTAAACTAACGTTTTTTATGAATGCAGAGGTGATGATGGTGGAGAGAGGTATGGTGATGAATGGTGAAAAAGGAATTTATTTTTTTGACATGGGTAGTTCATCCCCCTTCTCTAGGGTTACTTCCTTTAGGATTCCCAATCCACTGTAATTCCTACAGGATCACCATGTAGGTTTTCAGGGAATCTTGTAGGTTTACAGGGAATCCTGTAGAAAACACAGATTCCCTACAAACTAAGGTAAATTAGTGGAAAAATAGAGGGAATGAAGGAATGATGAAGGATAATTAATGGAGAAATAAAAACATGATCTGGATAGGTCCATTTTGATTCTCTTTTGTTGCTCTAATCGTCCTCCTGCTGACCTGCAAACAATATTTTCATAGTTTTCCTTTTCTCTTTTTTTTTTGAAAGCGATTAGCCTGCCTCCAAGGGCTTTTCATCCTAGCTACTTGCCCTGGGCTCCTCAAGAGAGGTTTTCACCTAGACATCTTTTTATGTCTCTTTTTTTTTGTTTTGACACCATTGAGCCACCTCAAGAGGTTTTCAACCCAACAGTGGGACTCAAGTGCCTCATGGAGGTTTTCACCTGAGTCTCTTTATTTTTCTCTTTTTTCCTTTTTTTCTTTTTTTCTTTTTATTCTTTTTTCTCAATGACTTGATAAGCTAGGAGCTCATACTTGCTCCACCACCATCATTGTTATGCTGATACCATCAACGAACCCTTGCTTTGACAATGGCCTCTTGTAAGCCTTCAATCTGTTCCCATTAACAAGTAAAGGAATGGCCTCTGCATCTATGGTTCTAATCTACACTGAACAATTATCATGAAATTTCTCTATGAAATAAGGCCCTAACCATCTAGTCCTTAACTTTCCCTTAAAGTCTTTATATCTAGAATTATATAAAAAATCCCAATCACCTTCTTGAAATTTCTTGTCCTTGATGTTCTTCTCATGCCAGATTTTCCTCTGAATTTGAGTCACCTCTGTGTGTAGGAGGGCCTGCATTCTGAACTCATGCAGCCGATTCAGCTGGAGCAATCTCTCTTTTTGTGCATTGCTAAGATCTATATTTAGTTGGGTTGCCATCCTTAATGTATTGTACTCAAATTCAATGGACATCATGGCCTTCTTCCCATAGACCAACTCATAGGGTGTGAATCCAGTGGTGGTCTTCCAGGTGGTATTGTAGACCCAGGTGGTCTCAACTAATATATCTATCCAATATTTTCATTTGTTGCTAACCACTTTGGTCAGAATGACCTCCAAAGCTTTGGATGATAAGGAGTGGAGGTTAATGCTTGATCTTGTGTTGTCTTAACAAGTATTTGATCATGTTGGATGTAAATTGCCTGCCTTGATCAATGATCAGTTCTCTAGGGTACCCAAACTTGTAAAATACATTTTCCCTTAAGAACTCAACCACCTTCTCCTATGTGGTTGCCTTGATTGCCTTGGTTTCAGCCCACTTGGTCAAATAGTCAGTGTACACAATGATGTACTACTTTTTCTTAGAAGGAAGGTCAATAGGTCAAATGAAATCCATGCCCCACTTATCAAGTAGCTCAAAAGTCACTTGAGGTTGTAGAGGTATTTCATCCCTTGGAGTAGGCTTTCCCATCATTTGGCACCGATCACACTAACTAGTATATATTCTCAGATCCTGATGAAGAGTGGTCCAATAATAACCAACTTGTAACACCTTGAATGTTGTCCTCTTGGATGCAAAGTGACCTCCACAAGGCCCATCATGACAGGTTAGAAGGATGTCAAAGACTTCTTCCTCCCTGACACATCTTCTCAAAATTTGATCCAGACCTAGTTTGAAGAGGTTGCCCCCAATCCAAGTGAATAGGGCACTCTTCCTCACAATCTTGCTTTTCTATTTGGAGGACAAACTTGCTGGAAACTGTGCAGACACCAAATAGTTTGCTATGTAAGAAATCCATGGTGAGAGAACTGAAATGACGAATAAGTGTTCATCTGGTAACTGATTATCAACCATTCCTTCCTCCCCTATAGGCAAAGTTAATCTGGACAAAAAATATGCAACAACATTTTCCTTTCCAAGCTTATCAACGATAGTTAGATCAAACTGCTATAATAAAAGTAACCATATAATAATTTGGGCATTCACATCAGGTTTATTCATTAAATATTTAATTGTGGCATGGTAAGTATGTAAAAATGTTTGATAACTTGTAATGTAATGCCTAAATTTGTTCAATGAATTCATAATAGCGAGGAGCTCCTTTTCAGTCACTATGTAGTTCAGTTCAACCTTTGATACCTTCTTACTGATAAAGTAAATGGCATAAGGCAATTTGTCATCTATCTAGCCTAGAGATGCTCCTATGGCTTTGTGTGAGGAATAAACATGTATATGAAAAGGAAGGGCCCAATTTGGGCCTCGGAGAATAGGTGTAGTGGTCAACTTGTCCTTCAAGGTGTCCAGGGCCTATTAACAGCTCTTTGACTATACAAACTCAGATTCTTTGGCCAACCACACAAATAAAGGAGAAGCTAACTTGATGAATTCTTTTATAAACCTCTGATAGTATCTAGCTAAGCCTAGAAAACTTCTGAAATCTCTTTGCTTTTGCAAAGGTGGGACCCTTTGGATGATGGCTATTTTGTTTGGGTCCACCTACAGTCCTTGTTGGGATACTGAATGACCTATCATAGTCAATTCACTCATCAAGAACTCACATTTTTCGGGACTAAGGGACAAGTTCATTTCAATACATTTGTTCAGTACCTTACCTTAGTTGGACAGAGCCTCCTGGAAATCACACCCATAGGGTGTAAAATCATCAATATAAATCTCTACTACATCATGGACTAGCTCAGCAAAGATACTCAGGACTACTCTCTGGAAAGTGGTAGGGGCATTGCATAGGCCAAAAGGAAGGACCCTATATGTGAAAGTACCCCAAGGACAAGTGAAGGTGGTTTCGTCCTGGTCTTCTAGGCTGATATGGATTTGATTGTACTCATTGAACCCATGTAGGAAAGAGAAAAACTTTTTCCTGCTAGGCCATCTAGAACTTGGTCAATGAAAGGTAGAGTGAAATGGTCCTTCTTTGTGGCTTTGTTTAACTTTCTATAATCAACAAATCCTCCACTTCCCATTTTTCTTTGGAACCAACACCAAAGGAGAGACCCACTCATTGTCTGAGATAGGGTAAATGAATCATGCATCTAGCAGTGTTTGCAGTTCTTCTTTAAATATCTCCTTGAGAGTTGGATTCATTCTCCTTTGGGGTTTTTGAACTGGTTTGCAACCTTATTTAATATATATGTGGTGATTACACACCGAGGGGTGCACTCCCTTCATTTCTTTGTAACTCCAAGAAAAGGCATCCAGATGTTCCTTTAGCAAGTTGCACAACTTTTCTTCTTGGTGTACAAAAAGAGATGGATTGATTTTCAAAGTTCTCTCAAGGATGAATTCTATGGTTTTGAAATGGGTAGGGTTTGAATCAACTAAGCATAAATCAATCTAATGGCTGTTTTGGGTTTCCTTTACTACTTTCTCTAAGGACAATGTACTGGGAGTTGGAATCTAGAGTATGTGTTCAATCAAATCATCTTCATCCCATTGTCCTCCTCCCATGGTTGTTTCTAGGGTATAGAGTTGGGCTGAATAAAATTCATCTTCTTCCTCCTCGTCCAGCCATAAAGGTAAGTCATGTTCTAGAGATGGCTGGGCAGGAGGGTACATGACTAACTGCTTAGACATATGCCCATTTTTTATAGTCATATTTCCAGCCCTGCAGCTAATGTAGGCATTAGCAATGGCTAACCAGGGTCTCCTAAGGATGAGAGGGTAACCAGTAAGCTTGGCCTTAGGCTAGAGAACTAGGAAATCTGTAGGGTACTCCCAAGAGTCAATGGAGACCATCACATGCTCCACAATCCCCTCAGGGGTCACTGTGGAATGATCTATAAGTTGTAGGATTGTTGTGGTCTTTCTCAATGAACCCCAAAGGTTTAGCTTGAGCATGGTGTCCTTGGTCATCACATTAATGGTAGCCCCAAGATCAACCAAAGTGTGTGGGACATTGGTGCCATTGATATGCACATCTACTAAGTCAGACAAATGTCCAATGACATTAATGGTAGGGGCATCTCTTTTTCACCTCCTTGGATGTTTGAAGCACTTATCCTTAATCAACTTGTTGTAAATAGGTAGATCTTTTATAGCTTGGAGAAGTGAAATTTTGACACATAGATTTTTTAATTCTCCCAGAAGTTCAGTCTCTTCTAGGGTAGGCTAGATTAGTTGAGTTAATCTCTCAAGAAAGGGTGGTGGATTTACTTTACGCATGCTTTCCTCTCTTTCTTCCTCACTCTCCCTAGGTGGAGGTAGAGGTTGGTTGTCCGAGAGTACTCTCCCAAATCTCAGGTTGATTTCTTGACTCTCTATAGCATAAGCAGGATGGGATGTCTCTCCACTATATACTTGTTGTGCTTGTCTATTTTTTGCGTTCGGATTTGGCTGGGTAGTCATCTGGGGTTGTTTAGGTGGAGTAGGGTGTAAAAGTTGTGGTTGACTAGGTGGTGAAGGCAATAAAGTTGGAGCATTGTTGTATGGGGGCCTCCACCGCTTGGGCGGTGCATTCCACTGAGGCTGTGGCAGGGCATATGGTTGAAATGACTGGCTGGTCAGCTGGAAATGACACTGAGGTGCAAAGGACCAAGGAGGAGGTGTAGACCAGGAAGGATGAGCAAGGGGTCCCCAAGAGGGAATGGATATGGTATGGTTGGGGCTCTAATATAGATGGGATGACCCTTGCATGCCCTACTGGTATGGCCAAGGCTCATGAGGTCTCCTTTGATTTATGTAGAAGAGTTGTTTAGTCACCCCTTCAGCTCCCTGATATACAACTTTTAGTCCAATTAGAGAAGGGCACTTATTTGTGGAGTGGTTTTCTTCATAGACTAAGTAGACTTCAATCAGTTTTAATGGGCATTCATTCCTAGGGTGCATCCTTGTTCATCTAGGGAAGAAAATGGCTCTCTCTGCTTCCTCCTATTTTCTCTTAACGTGCATAGTGTCCATCTTTAGGGAAAGGGTTTGGAACATCTCACTCTTGAAATATTCTAGCATGTTTCCAATTTCACCATTGATGGATGTATTGGAAGAGGATGGACTGACCATAGGTTCACTACGCCTACCCTTTTTCCTTGCTTCCCTAAATTGGTTTCTAAAGACAATCTTGATATCTTCATAGGGTAGCTGGTAGATGTCCCCTCCTACTAACAGGTTTAGGGTATCCAGAAGATCTTCACTTACCACTATAAGTAGGACTAGCTTCAATGACTCAAGTCAAGTTTGAAACTCACCCTTTTGTAGCTAAGCTGGAATCTTTCTTCATAATCCTCTAGGGATTCATCATGCCCTAAGGTCATCCTACAAGTTTCCTCTTTAGTGTCTTTAGATCTACAGTAGTTCGATACTTGTGATTGAAGGCTTGCTACATATAAGCTCAAGTTGTGATGATATCCCCAGGTAAACCCATGAACCAACACAAAGCTGCATCCTTG
Organism: Pinus taeda; assembly: GCA_000404065.3. NCBI lineage: Eukaryota > Viridiplantae > Streptophyta > Pinopsida > Pinales > Pinaceae > Pinus > Pinus taeda. The sequence goes on along the minus strand of APFE030138190.1, from coordinate 30,024 downwards.
AGATGGATGGGAATAGTTTCAACTTCTGCTCATCATTGGTGTAATCATAGGTTCTACATATGACAACAAACTCAAACAAGAAAGTGTCTAGACCTTCTGATTTCATGCCATGGAAATGAGGAAGGGAAGAGGGGCTTATATTCTTCATCTTGGTATCCCCATTGGTTTCCCTGATGGGGAAGGCACCCTCAACTCTTTCTCTATTTCTTCTGTCATTTCTATTTTCATCCATTGGGTCAGTTCGAATGGATTCTTCTTCTTCTTCTCCCTCTCTAAGCTCTTAAAATATATATGGTTGTTCACCTAAGGGTTCCTCCAATTCACAGCCACCAAAGAAGAGGGAAGGTTGTCTGTTTGAATTAGTGGGGGTATTTGGTAAAAGTTTCACTAAGTTATCCCTATTCTTACGAGGCATGAAAGAAGTGTTTTTGTTTTGTTTTGTGTTTTTTTCAAGCTTTAAAAATAATTGCATAATTGAAATTAAAGACTGAATGAATGAAAACTAAGTGCTTGAATGAAATATTACTTGCAGAATGGAAAGGAAAGCAAATAATGCATAATGGAAAAGAAACAAAACTAAATTACTTTTGCAGAAATGAAACTAATAGCAGAATATCAGAGACAAGAAATAAAAGAAATAAAGCAGTAATCACATATTACTCAAAAACCTCCCCAGCAACAGTGCCAAAAAGTGATAAGCACCAGTATTGCAGCAATAATGTTGCAATTTCTGGGGCCGCCAAATTTACTTTATCAACCCGGGGTTCATACAAACTTGGAGGTGATAGTGTTGTATACACAAGTAAATGTGATGGGTCTACTTGTTGTCACTGCTAAGCTAGAGATAGACCACTAAGCTTTTTCAAACTAGACTTCTATGGATTCAAAAGAAGCTTGATTACTAATGAGGGAAAGAGATATCTACTCTAAGAGAAATCTTGTCTACTGTAGTAAGGAAAAAGATTGAAATCAAATGCTAAAACACACCATTTTATAACTAACTGCTAAGAGGTTATGCTTCAAAAGGATGTTAAGTTAACATGTATGCAATTATACTGGCCTAAGCATGCAAATTCAAAGCATCAAACATTCCAATGTTGTGCATGTAAATGAATAAAATAATTATGTTTTTATTTTTGTCTTTTTTATGTGATAGTGTGAAAGCTAATCTCTTTTGGTGATGTGATAGGTGGCCTAGGGATGATGGTGAATGGCTAGAAGGTTGGGAGACTAGTAGGGGACCTTCTCTAGCTTAATAGAGGCTTTTTCCTCAATTCGGTCACAAAACATGCCACTATAGGTAAACCTACAGGATGTCCTATTGCATTCTATAGGATGTCCTAAAAACCTACAGGATCCCTTGTATTTCTACAGGGTACATCTGAGAGCAAAAGGATGGGTGTTGAAGGTGATGGAAGGCTTCGGGAAGGTGGTTGGTGGATGGAATGAGGCAAGGGAGTACCCAGGACCACTTCAGAACTCAAAACCAAGGTTGGGAGATGGTTGGATTTTCTCAACAAGCTTGGAGAAGTTTCCTTGTAAAATGATGAAATTGGTGAGGGTTTTAGTGAAAGAAAAGATTGATCATGGATGGATGAATTTGGAATGAGGTTTTTGACTATGAAATCACTCTGTACTTCTAAAACACTTGCACTACATCAAACATTGGCATTTACCCAAAAATCATGTAAACAAGAAGAATTTCAATTATCTAAGGAAAAAAGAATTTCATGAGCTAGTTTCCTACTTCATGCCTAATGAGAACTTGAAGAATAAGATGGAACATTAATGAGATCTAATGTAATACTGAAGGTAGAAGAAATTATAACTAAATCCTACTCTTGCAAACTGATCAAATGTTGGCCTAAGTACAGAAAACCCTAAATTCCATGAGAAACTAGAATTCTATCTTTTTGGGGTTGCATAAGAGTTCTTTCCTCAAACCATGATAACTGAAGGAAGGAGTGAGGCCAAAACCACCTATTGATAGATTTTTGATGTTCCTTTATCTCTTCGAAACTACTGCTAAAGTAAAGCACAAATGGAAGTAAACTAATAAGACAACTAATCAAATATACACTACTTGTAGTGAAATAATTCTAAAGGCAATTCAACCATTAATCTATGAATTCAATCTAAGCATACAAGTACAAGAAGAGGAGCCTTCACTGCTAGGTTTGGGCCCTAACCCAAGAGCTTCAGCCCTCTAATTTAACTCATTTTTGGATCAAGGAATTTCTCATTCTCATTATTTAAAATAGAAAATTACATAACAATGTCTTCCACAAGTCTTGAACTCGAAATTTACTATTGTTTTTATAGAAAAATTCTAATCTTAATGAGGCTCTAGGCCTTTTTATTTATACAACTGAAGTCCCCAATGACTTCCTTAAATCTAGGGAGGCTCAGCTTCCAAACTTGAGATAAAATAGCTCTTTAATTGTCACTTGCTCACCTACCTTTTGATCTCCATGACTTGGTTGCTTGTACTTCGAGCTAGTGTGATTGATGGAGGAATATTTGGATGAGGGGGGACTAGATGAGGAGGATCTACCTCCTACAATATATCCTCCTTTTCTCATTCAAGTTTTATCCCTTAATTAGCTAAAATTCCATGATTTTCTCTCACAAACCTGCAATCAATGCACATTAGTCCACTAGGCATAATATTTCACTTTGACTCATCTCATTAAACAAAATATAATCAAAATATGTAATAAATTGTGAGAAGAGTTGATTTTACTAGGCTAGGAGGTGGATTCAGGTCCATATAGTTACCCAATGATGAGGTTCATCGACCGTTCACTATACATGAAAAGCTTGGCCAACACACATATCATCTTCAATCACTAGACAAGATGATTGACTCTCTTCCTATCAATGGCCAAGACTTAAAACAATATTTTCAATGATGATCTCGGGTTGCGCCCTACCCAATGTACATAGTCTTTTTTCTTGTTTGCTTGTTTTGTCTTGTCTCTTGTTTTATTTATAAGATTCATATGTGAACCTGTTTTCCAGCTTGCTTTGTGTGTGGATGAGTTGAAAAGAGTCTTGTGACACTACAACATTTGGTTAACCTCCAGTCCTCCTTATTTATGTTGGTTACATCTTTTGGTCGATAAATTTTGTTGGAAATAATACTGAGAGGGGGCGTGAATCAGTATTATTACATTAATAAAACTTTTTCATTTCCAAACTCTGATTCATATATGCTACTTCCACAACTTCTTATGATTAAGTTAATTGATCTTCAATGAGTGCATTAGAACATTATCAACCATATTATCAGTTAACAGATGCAGTAACATAGAATAGATCATCACACATAAGGCACACACATGAACACCATGATATAAGGTGGAAACCCAATGCGGGAGAAAACCACCTGTTACAAGTCATCTCAATCTTCTTCTTAATAAGAAAATCCTCTTACAATATTTGTACTGGTGCGGTCTTATACCAGTACGGGAGCTACAACCCCCTTTTCTCTTGTACTAGCTGATCCATTTACTAGTACGCAAGCTGCTACCTGCTACAATGCTCCAAAGATTCCCCTTTGCTTTTGTACTAGCTTAAGTACTAGTACGTAGGCGCCGGCCTACCACATTTCATCAATTTTCATACTGGATACACTGAAGCACAACACATAATCTGAAAGGCCACGTTTCATCCAATTTTCATACTGGAACCAATAACCACATTGAAGCTCATAATCAAACAACCTTCTGAATCACCCAATCACTAGATCAATACATATACAATGAGAGTCATCAATCAGATCTAGTCCATAAGATCACATGAAGATGAATCATTAAGAACATAATCAATCACTTCTCAGACTGTTGTTATCAGATCATAATACCAAAAACCAGATCCAGAACACAGCAAGGATAAACATGGACAGCTAATTTGATTTCAAGAGAAGTACGGAGCTTCACCCATGTAATGCCTGCGTACAAGTACGCACTGTTCTTCTGTGTCGCCATTGACCTCCGCACCTGCGCCTTCGGTGGCGCCTTTGTGGCGTCTCCTGTGGCGCCTCCACACTGCGCCTTCTATGGCACCTCTGCACTGCGCCTTCTGTGGCGCCTCTGTGGCGCCTCTGTGGCATCTCCGCACTGCGCCTTCTGTGGCGCCTCTATGGCATCTCCGCACTGCGCCTTCTGTGGTGCCTTCGCACTGCGCCTTCTGTGGCGCCTCCGCACTACGCCTTCTGTGGCGCCTCCGCACTGCGCCTTCTGTGGTGCGTCTATGGCGTCTCCGCACTGCGCCTTCTATGGTGCCTTTGCACTGCGCCTTCTGTGGCACCTCTGTGGCATCTCCGCACTGCGCCTTCTGTGGCGCCTTCGCACTGCGCCTTCTATGGTGCCTCCGCACTGCTCCTTCTGTGGCGCCTCTACACTATGCCTTCTGTGGCGCCTACGCGGCGTCTCCGCACTGTGCCTTCTGTGGTGCCTTCGCACTGCGCCTTCTGTGGCACCTCCGCACTGCGCCTTCTGTGGCATCTCTGTGGCGTCTCCGCACTGTGCCTTCTGTAGCGCCTCCGCACTGCGCCTTCTGTGGCGTCTCCGCACTACGCCTTATTTAGATCTAGACATTACTCCAAGAGATCATAGTATTTCAGATCTAGCTCTCATAAGATGTTCAACCCAAAAACATGCTCAAGCCAAATTATCTCCTTTGCTTTATATAGGCAAGCTCTTCCTCAAATCATGGATCATGGGGCTCAATAATAATAATAATATAAAACAATACCATGGGCCAAAACCATAATAACACAATTCCGTCGGCTAAATACCAAGAGTTAAACATAAGAAACCCCACGTGTGCTTTTTTTCTGCCTTGAAGTAAGTGAACTAGGGGTACGCACCTCCTGAACAGGATAATTACGGGTATGTACGCACTTTATGTAACACCGGCCTGCGTGTACACACCTTCTGTAAGGTGTACCTGCATACCCCTTAGTTTCTTCAATATTTGATAGCTGATCATCAATCTTTGCTGCTGACTTGAAGTACTGTGATCTATCACCTGAATGGGTTTCCATCAAGGACAACACTTTAGCCATAATGCCAACAATCTCCCCCTTTGGACTTGATGGCAAAGCTTACTTTTGAACTGTCATCTGATCCCTTTTTGCTGTCCGATAACCCATGCACTCTGTCACATCTGATATTTGTAGATTCATCTGAATGTATACAAGTGAGATGATCTTCTATGAGAGGGTTGCCATCAAGTACAACACATGCATCATAATGCCAACAAGTGGGTGACAAAGTTTGGCTACTTTTGTAGAAGGAGCGCCTCGCTAGACCCCGCCACAAGCTTCTCCCGCTTCGGTATGGGCCATACACCATCACCAAGACTATAGGGGACAATGCCTTCGATATCAACATTCCACTGTTCCTTGGTCTGCACCCTGTGTTCAATGTAGACCGCCTTCAACCATACTTTCCACCATTGTTGGACACATCCAAAATTGCAAAGTAGCTAACACCAACATAGATAAACCCAGAATTCATGGAACAAACCACAACTTATCAAATCATGGACACTCAAATCAATAACACTCTCCAACAGAGAATCCAACTATATCGATTTGTCAAAGCAAGCCAACTCCTTCATCAGGGCAAGTTGTTCACTAGGGACGAGGTTCAACATAAATTTCCTCACCTCATGGAGGCTCTGCATGTGATTTCCTAAGGAGGGAGGACTGATCCAAGTGGATATTGGTGGCTACCCATTTATTCCACCTGGATCTCCAATCGATTTCATCTGTTTCCTTTTTTATTGCAACATTTCCTATTTTTAGCAGTTTTTTGGGTCCTGAACTTCCGGAGCAGTTTTGACCCCTTAACAACGTTTTTTTGAGGTCCACAATAGGCTCGTAGTGATAGGTAGTGGCCTTCCTTGCTGCAAACCCTGTAGTACTCAGAGGGATCTTTCCAACAAGGTATCGTATGCGCTAAACAAAGATAATATGACCAAGTTATGACCCCAGGAAGTTGGCTACCCAACTAACCCGAGAGGGGCCCACAAACTCTCGGTGTTCCATTTCCTAGTGTTAGGGTTTTGGTTGTTTAGGGTTTCCCCTTCTTGTTCAATAATAAATATGCCCTTGAGCCTCATTGTAACACAGTTCAAAAGCATGTAGCTGCCACATCTCTTCTCAGAGATAAGTTACCATTGTCAGAGCTAGTTTATTTCCATTCTATTTGTAAGCATATTTTAGTATTTGATATTAATGAAATGAAGTGTTATTCCTATTGCACCTCTGTATTTATGGTTATATCTATAATTTGTTGCATTCCTATTAAAGTTTGGATCATTGGTTGAGGAGGCAGTCCCAAAATAATTGGTCATGCTCATAGCAGTTGTGGCATACAAAAGGCATGTGTTTGTAATCTAGGGTTTGAAGCCATTCACTATCCTCGAAGGATATTGTTATGGCAGTTGGGAGCATTTGGGAGACATTAATATAAATGCAAGCACAAAAAATGTGCTTACCCAACTTGGGAGCCTTCTAATATTTGACATAGGACCCCACAATATTGCCTATACCTGTCAGAGTTCCCTAGTCCTAAAAATTTAGTGGCAAGGAGTGCAGTCTTATCTAGATAGGGGCTTTTGATAATCCTTTCATGTTTGTATCAAATCCCTCCACTTGGTATCACATTGATGAATATTTAGCAATAACTGAGGGGGAGGAGGCAGGGGGGTGAATCAATAATTATAACTTTTCAAAATGTATTTTCTTTTGTAGCTAATGGATAATGTATATATTCATCTCTTAATTGTTTCTTTCGCAGTTACTAGAGAGACATTTGTACATGTAAATAGAATTTAAAAGCATTCACATAAGTGATACATTTAGCATGCAACACATGAAAACACTAAATAGAAGTGGAAACCCAAAAAGGGAGAAAACCACAAGTTGGAGTGTCATGCAACTTGTTTAGACGCCCTCCCATGTTTTTTTATAAGTTTAAGCCTGAATTTTGTTGCTGGACAGACTCCTTGCTTATTAGCACCTTGGTAAAGGATGTAGGGATCTTATCTTTCATAATTCTAGTAGAATTGTGACCCGTAGGAGCTTGGGAATTATTGAGAACATCCTTGAAGGAGGTATGAGGGGGATCAACTCCCTTGATCACAGAGGATATTGTAATGTCCCCAACTGCATAGGAGATATAAGATGGGGTTCCACTAGACTAATAAAGTTCTTGTAGGCTAAGGTAGGGAATTTTTTTAATAAGGGAACAAGATTCGTCTAGGAAAAACATTATAACTCTTTAAGGGGTGAAAAATAGGACATCCTAGGCTAATGAAAAGTCACTTTCATTTTATAAAGTAAAAAGTTCCTAAAGTGACTTTATGAAAAATTAAAAGGTAAAATGGCAGCAAAAGTAGCCACCAAATAATAAAAGGAGAAAAAGTGAGGAGTCTCTCCTCATTCTATCACTTGCATTATGACAAAAGAGGCTTTTGGAGCACTTTTGGGAGAAGGGATTAGGGTTTGAGAAACCTTAGTCACCATTACTAGCTTCAGTGTTGAAATTATACACCCTAGTTGGTTTAGACAGTGGAATCATTCACATTTAACTAGTGTGCTACAAAAGAGAAGAAGATTTGCAAGAGATAATGGAGGAAAGACGTATTATCAGTTGATTTTGTCTTTTTACATTAAGTTTATCATTCTCTTTAACAAGTTGAGTTATCACACTGAGTATGGGGGTCAATTGTCTTTGTTGAGAGGGATATGTTCCTTTTATTCCATTACTACACGAGCTATCCACTTGTTGGGTTGAAGTTCCTTGGGGAACAAGGTCAAGTGTCTTTATTCTAGGTAGTTGGTTGAAGTTCCCTCTTGTGGGATGAGTTTATGGTTACCACTAGACCAAGTATTCCTCTGTTCAAGCTAAGAGTGAGTTTCTTGTTGGTCATGGGCTCATTATCTCATTCCACTAGTCGGGATCAACATTAATAATACGTGGTAGGGTTAGGATTTAGATCCCTCTTTACCCATAAGACAATAGTCTTTTTTAATGTTTTGAGTCTTTATACTTCTCATCAAGGAACATTATGTTTAAAATTTTACCCTTCAAGAGTGATGTTTTGATAATAAGTTAACCCTTCATCAATGAAGGTTTGATTAAAAAATTACCCTTTAATAACACAATTGTGTTAAAAAAAATCACATATTTATCATAAGGAAAAAATGACCATAACACACAAATGACTTATTGAATTGTGAATCTTGGTTTGAAATTGCATGGAACACTCACAATAAAATCTTACAATTAAAAATCAATAATCAACTCTAAATATTATAACAATTTTTGTCCACTACAAAACCAAAAATAAATTTTATTCACAAGCATATTCTAGCTAAAATTTAGTTCTAACGCAAACTCGAAAATCACCCTACTTTCATCTACTGAAGAATATATTATTACAAAAAGTAGCTATTTTTATAACATGAATATTTTTAATATTAAAGTATTAGATTACTTATAATACAATAAACAATAAAATGTTTTTCCAATAAAACTAAAAGAAAATGCGAAAGAGTTTGATAATTATAATTAAAAGTTTAATAACTTCAAAATATTTAATAACTATATTTTTAATAGCGTGCACTAATTAGTGAAAATGCTTACTATTAAAAAAATGCTTATAAAAAATATAAAATGGTATCAACATCCCTATTAAATAAACAATTATTCAATATTATATTACTTAATTATTACAATATATATAATAGTTTTCCTTTGGGGTTATGCATAAATAGGAGCAATCTTGTTAATGAATATTATGTTGCCTTCTTTGTCAAAAATTCCAACTAGGTTGTTTTTCAAAATGAGCTAAAATGGTATTGGATGGAATCACAAAAGGAGAACTATAATTACAAGGATTCAAATGAGCTCCTTGGGTTTTGAAAGTGTCACGGTATCCATACCAAAGGACATTGTTTCTTCTAGGAATACATTAACAATGTGCAACAATGGATCAAAGAATTGAATTAGAATGCCCTATATACAACCATCCAAAAACACATCTCTGATTTGCTTTCAAGATATTGCGGTAAATTTTGACATTACAATGTAAACAATGAGATGCTTCATGGATGATTATATCAAGATATATTTGGCAAGGATATATGATCTTATATGTTCAAAATGGCTCACCAACTTGACACATCTACAACTTTGTTTGTTAATGACTACAATGTAGAAGATGTTCTCATGATAGATCGAGAGAAGTATATTAATCAGACCGTGGTTCTTGAGGAACAAGGTGCACTAGTTGGGGGGATAGAGATACAGGGACATATTACATACCATGTTGGTTCCATTGTACACATTGCTTTGAACACAATGTCTATTTTAAGGCTGCCCATTTGGTTTATAGAGATGGATGTTTACTCGACTAATGAATTTGTGAGAGAAAATGACTTGGAGGTTATGCTTCGTGAAGCTTTTGCGCACCCAACAGTGGAAGGTATTATGTTATGGGGTTTTTTGGAACTCATGTCCTAGGAGCATGGACACATTCACCTTGTTGATTGGGATCAGACACCTAATGAAGCAGGAAAGAGATTCATTTCTTTGAATAAAGAATGGAAAACAAACATAAAGAGCCATACAAACCATGAAGGCCAATTTAAGTTTAGAGGCTTTAACAGGACCTATGAAGTGGAAGACTCAGTACATTCTAGAGAGATAAAACTAGCTTTCACTATTGACAGGGGTGAATCTCCTATCGTGGTAGAGATTTGTTTGTAATCCTTTTTTTGTCTGTCTCTTTAATATAGAAAATCATGTAAGTCATAATTTGGTAGTTTGTTTATGTATTTCTTATGATTCTTATCCTCAACTATAGATACAGTAAAAAAATGATTGAACATGGTTTATTAATAGGGTCATTGACAGCTGGTTTGTAAAATTGTTATGTAAGGGGCAACTAGCTTGCTTATCCTTGTATCTATATTCATTGTCACAAATATAGCTTTGTACATTTCACAAGGTGTTTCAAATTTATAATTACTCATTATTTTCTTGAAATCGAGTATCTAGGTGGCTATATATTTTCAGTTTTAAAGTAATTGTATGGTTGGTCTATCATGAAACTTACAAAGAAATTAGATGCTAAAAATAGGAGGAAAATGAGATGAATAATAAAATTTAAAACTCAAAAATCTATTGCATAAACTCCTTCAATATTTGTACACTTACAACTGTGAATCAATTATTGTTAACTATAAACAATTACCTTGAACATGATTTATATTAGACACCATTAATATATCATAACTCCTCGATGGAGTTATTGATGGCCTTCAATAAACTCTTTAATATACTCAGGAAATAACCTCATTAGTAGACTTGTCATCCCCACAAACTATTAGAGTCGCTTATCATATGAGCGAAGTTAGCCAACAACCTAATGGGATCTACGTTTAGATTTGATATATTTTTAAACATTAGTGCACCAATATTTATTTTAAAAGAACTCTAAAATTCTATGGATACTTGGGGTTCTTTTTGTTTCTTAGTAACTTGAAATACCCCATAGTTTCATTATATCATATTCCATAATTTATTATTTCTTTCAAATGTTGGAAGCCTCTTTTGACTACCACTTGAAATTGTGCAATTGTGCTCCATGATTTGTCATTTTGATATTAGGTCGAGCGTACAATGTCGCATACATCTGAGCACGAGCTACATGCTTTTCTTATATTTAGGTTAAATGACACTTTATTATAAGTGTCTTTTGACCAAAAAAATTATTTGGTACTTTATGATAAAATGTGGTTTCTTGTATCACACAGTTTTTAAGTTGAAGTTTTGAAAAAAATAATTTTGAGAAGAAAAAAACGTATTAATATAAAAAAAATAATATAAATTACCAATGCAAGAGTATTTATACATTTATAGAAAAAAGGAACAAAAACAATTTAGAATAATAAAAATACAAATAACAAAATTTACATCTTGTAATTCCTGAATATCCTACTTGTTCTTTTTTCCTTTATTTTGATTGCTACTTTCTCCTCTCCATCAATTCCAAAATGTTATCACCAACATTCAACCCCTTTCCATTTAATTTTGGAGAAAGAAAGAATGTTTGACCAATGTCTCCAAGCCTCTAAGAAAGAAAGGAGATACGGTGAGCTCACAACAAGTACAAAGAATTCAAGAAGCAAAAAAGCAAATCTTAGGCCCGCCTACCAACCAAGGAAACTAGTGATATAATAGAAAATATTTTTATATGATGAAAAATCATTTTCCCTATCCAAAATAGGAAAACAATAATTACCTTAATGTAATGGCATCCATATGAAAAATTAAAGGTGATAATAAGAATGAAGTATCGTTCTAGGTAGAACATCTATCTATATAAGGGTTTTTGTAAACTCTTATGTCCTCAAATCATTCATATCATTAGAAGAGGGCCATTGTAACTACCTATCTAGAGAACCCTAATACAATAGCAGGAGGCCCTAGTGTATGAGGGTAACATGTCAGAAAATTAGTCATCCTCCCTTTGTTTAATTCTAGCAAACCAATTTAAGCTTATGGAAATTGGGATTTTAGATGTACATTTCATGTGACTTACCTAATTCAGATTTGTTAGCATAGATAATTTGCAAACACGAGATGAAAAAAAAGAGTTATTAGAGCATCAAGCAAAGTCAAAATTTTGATGAACAGTTGGTGCATTGGCTTATCACACTCAAGGTTGCTATATTTGCAGGTCCTATGTTTAACATTTATTGATATATTTGTCTCATAGCCATGCATTGCCTCATGGAATCACTATCTACAATTGGCTTGCTATTATAGGAGAATTTGGTGGGGCAATCAAATCATTTATCGACAAACACCGCATTTGACTAGACCTTAATAGAGTCCCAACCAATCATATTTTTAATAACAACATAGTTGTACGATTGAGATATAAAATGACATTAAAGATTATATACACACATATAAATCGCGATATTCTAAATATCCCTAGGAAAGTTGAGCCTCCAACAAAATAGCCAACCTCAAAATGATGGAAAGGTAATGTTTGCATTGTTCTCAAGGGTAAACAAATGGAATATGGAGGTTGTAATGTTTTCCATTGTTTTGTTGCATGAGTTCAAAGTCTCACGAAAACAAAGCATATACTACTAAGCCTCGTAGATGTAATTAGCAACGCCAAACCCAATCTATCTTAGTGAATACCCTGTTGTCCTCTGAGACATCCTTGTCATAACGTCAATAGCACAAAGCACACACCTAAATACAATTGATTGAATAATTGTAAATTGATATCGGATGTGTTGGGCAATCACTTTTTTATTATACCTGTCGTTGGTAGGATATAACGTATTCAAATTTTTGTTGACTTGCTATTAGTTTCCTTTTGACTAAAAAATTTAAAGTTTCTCCAAAGTTTAACATTATAAAATGGAATTTATTATTTTTAATTATTATTATTATTATTATTATTTTTGTTGAATATTTACCTCTTATTATGTAATGATGGAAAACTATACAAAAAAAAACTAATTATAATTTGTGATTTGATTGATGCACAATATGCAGTGATTAATAAATCTTGTATTGTATAAAGCATGATTATTTGAATTGACATGGCCTGATTACGTACCATTGTGATTTATGAGGAAGGCATAATATTTTAAATATTTGTTTAAATATTTAAAATAAGTGAGAAGGTAAACCTTTTTTTCCCCGGGGAAAAAGTGTAATTGTCTATTATTTTGGAGAATTACATGTTGTATATGCTTGTAGGCATATGCTGTATGTTGTGGCCATAGCCTTCAAATATATAGGTTTGTACATAAGCTACCCACAGAGGGTATACAGTCACTGTTTAGTATAAGTTTATACAAAAATACAAAAATATATAGTGCATAGATAGCTTATATGTACTACAAAAAACACTGAGAAATTAGGGCCTATCAGCCCTCTGTTGTAGCTTATCAATGTAAGGCTTGTGGTAATACTAAAAAAACTATGCCTCCCTCTGTTCTTGAATTAACCATAGATCTTTGGGTTGGTTTGAGGCCTCCTTGGATAGTTGATCTGTAACTTGATTGGGCTCCCTGTAAATGTGTAGACAAGAAATATGTTCAAATTGTGATTTTAATTGCATGGAACCATCCAAAATGTTTTTGAGAGAATGCACATGACATGTAGTTGTGTTTTTGAACCAATTTATGATGATTTTAGAATCCCCGAAAACTGTAATTATCTACAATCATGTGCCAAGGCAAAATGTAATAAATGTCTAAGCGAGATGAGCTCTGCAAAATTATTTGTATGAGCACCCAAACCCAAATAGATACAAAAAAATGGTTGTCTGATAGGTGAAATAAATTCCCCCCTCGCCCCCACATCCTTGTTCTTGGGCGAATCTATCAAAATAGGCCCAAGGTTGGTTATGGTTGATGGCTTCAAGTATTACTGTACGAGCAGGTGGAAGATGGTCATCATCGGGTACCTCATGAAATGAGGAGGTAAACATTATTTAGCATGTAAATAAAATTATGTTTGAACAACCATGCTTTTAAATTATTTTATATAAATAATAAAGAAGAGGCAACAAACTCTTCAACAGGAAATCAAGAAGCAAGGTCAGTATGGGAAAACAAGGACAAAGACTCAAATGTGAGTCTTGCATGTCAAAATAAATAGCAATCAAGTCATACTCAAGTTTCCTTAAGATTAGTTTGTTGGAACTGCAGAGGTTACCCATGGAGACAAGGACTTGGGTTAGGGCCTATTGCGGAAGAGAAAGACATAATTTGCCTCATAGAAACACACGAGCATGAAGGGTGCAAGACACCTCTGTTTGAAGGACATTGGAAGATGGCAGTGTGGAACAAGGCAACAGGGAATGGCAAAGGAAACGGGGGTAGCATGGTTTTAGTGAGGGAGAAAGAAGGTTGTCTCATTCAGTTAGAAAAAGAAGACTCAAATAAGCAATTCATTTGGTTTAAAATATCAGAAAATGGAAACCACATCAGAATTGCAGCATGTTATTTTGCGCCGCAAGTTTCAAAAATATACAAAGGTAGAGGGCTTGACCACAAAGATCCATTTGCAGCCTTAAAAGCGGATATTGCAACATATTCTCAGCTAGGTGAAGCCCTTTAATGCTAGGATTGCAAGTGAGAAAGCTAGCATTCTTTGTTGTAAAGAAGATTGCGACCCAATTTGGCTTACAGAAGAGAGTAATCATCAGTGGGAAAGAATTTCAAAGGACAAGGGTTGCAATCTCTTTGGTGAATAATTGCTTACTCCATGTGGGGCCTTTGATTTAGTCATTTGTAATGGCCTAACTAGATGGGCAAAGTTTGGTAATTTCACTTGTAATATTTACAATGGAGCAAGTGTAGTAGATTATGTAATTTGCTCGCATGGTTTGTGCGAGAAAGTGGAGGAAGTTTTGATTGGGGATCAGTTGTGGGACTTAAAATCAAATCACAAGCCAATTTATTTAAGTTTTTCTCGGACTGGAAAGAAATAATCATAGTAAAAAATTCGGCATGTCCAACAAAATCTCCCACATGGCATAATTCTTTTGACTCCAGAAAATTGTAGTACCTTCAAAATTACGCTAGAGAGGCTCTTTGAGAAGGAGAAAATCACAATTCACAGCCTTCATAGTCATGAATTAACACATTTAATTCAATGTGCACTTGCAGAGTGCAAAAGAGCAAAAAATTAAGAAGTCTGAAACAAATTTCTTTCTGGTTAATGCTTGGTTTGAGAGGAATGAAAAAAGGAAAGGAGAATGTGGAAGGAGTCAAACAAGGATAACATATATCTCAAAGCTTACAAGAAGTTATTAAGCAAGAAAAAGGTTGATTTCATGGTTTCAAGGAGGGAAGAACTAATCTTCCTTGGGAAAAATAATCCCAAATTATTTTGGAAGGAGCTCCAAACGAGAAAGATACAAACTGGAAATAGTATTACAGCTTCTAAATGGTTTGACTATGCAAGATAACTCTATGATCAGGATCCCAAGGTTGACCCTCCCCCCTTGGTCAACGCTAATACTAAACTCTTCACGGTGTAAGAGGTAGAGATGGGTATCAAGAAGTTGGTTGTTGGAAAAGCAAAAGACTTAGCTGAACTCCAAGCAGAATATCTAAATTGGGGCTCAAAGATCCTTGCACCTCACACTATAAAAAATTTCAACAACATCAGACCACAGACTAGTCTAGCAATACCTCTGGACAACTAGTCTGGCAATACCTCTTTTCGAGAGCGGTGACATCAATAATCCCTCCAATTATTGGACCATCATGATAAACCCTTTGTTTGCAAAGCTATTTGGAAGCATGCTAGAAAATAAATTAGCAAGTGGGCTAAAGGGCAAGAAGGTTTTAGACCTAAACATTCCACAATTGATCATTGTATAACTTTAAGGCACATCATTGAAAAAGTTTGTGAGAAAAAGGAAGAAGACTTTTGTTGCTTTGTTGATTTTAGAAAAGCGTTTGACATGATTCCTAAGGATAAGCTTTGGGACATAATAAAGGAACTTGGGGTTCCTAAACATTTGAGAGCAGTTGTGCATAGGCTGTATGAAGAAGTGAAAGTCAAAATTAGAACTTCAGTAGGCATTTCTGAAAGTTTTAGAAGCGATATCGGGGTTAAGCAAGGTTGCACACTGTCTCCTACCCTTTTTGGTTTATATATCGACAAGCTTGAGGAGTGGTTGAATTTGCAAGGGGTTGATGGTGTCTATTTGGGAAAGTTTGTTATAAGGCTTCTTTTGTATGTAGATGACCTTATTATGATTGCTAAATTGGCTCTTGGTTTGCAAGAGCACTTATTATCCCTTGAGCATTTTTGTAGGAGCGTGGGGATGCAAGTCAATATCAGCAAACCAAAAGTAGTGGTTTTCTCTCAAAAAAGAAAACATAACCAGCATAATTTCTACTTTGAAGGCAACATTCTGGAAGAAGTTGCAGACTACAAATACCTTATAATTGACTTCAACAAAAATCTAAGTTGGGATGGTTGTAGAAAGAAAAGAACTTTGGGGGGTTGGAAAGCATTTTATGCTTTTCAAAATAGGTGTAGAGAGGCAGAGTTATGGGACTGGAAAACCACTCAAACTCTTTTTGGGCTTCTAGTGATTTCGGTGATTCTTTATGATTGTCAACTATGGGCCAGCAGTACATCCGACATGCAGTGGAGACAAATTGAGAAAATTCAAAAGCATTTGATTACAAAAAAATTCAAGATTAGAAGTGCAGTTTTGTATGCTATCTTGTTAAGTGAAACAGGGGTTGTTCCTATTGAAGCAATTGCTATGGTGCGAGTCATAAGGTATTTAAAAAAAATTGAGCAAATGGAAGAGGTTAGATGACCTAAGGTTGTCTTTAATGACAAATTGTGCCAAAAAAAAAAAAAACTTTGATGCAACAAAATAAAAAATGGTTTACTAAATGGGGTATTTGCTTGAACACGTGTCCCATAAACATCAAAGAGATAAAATCTTTTGTTATGGATAAGTTCCACAAGCTTACTTGGGATAAGAAGCTAGGAAGAAAGAAAAAGTATTATATTGAAGTGTTTAATCCCACTCATAGCCATCAACCAAAGGCATACATACTCATAGTCATCAACCAAAAGCATACATATAGGCCAATATCTCTTGGATATCCAAAACCCTTATTGCTCAGTTAAGGACTAATTCTCATCAACTCCGTTGTGAAACAAGGCGCTGGAAAAGGCCAAAAGATGTGTGGGAGGAAAGAGTATGCATTGTTTGTTCTCTCGGAAAAGTGGAAATAGAAAATCATTTCATTTTATAATGTGAGGCCTTCAAAGACAACATGGAAAGTTATGCAGATATGCTAGCAGCTAGCTCTTGGGATAATCTATTTAGCGAGGGGTTTGTCGAGAAACTGGGAGCATTTATTGTGAAGTTTCACAGAAAAAGGGTCGAATACATAAAGCAGATGAAGAAGCAATCTATCCCATAGGGAATCTTTAGCCTCATGGATGTTAAAATAATTTCTTTCTTTCTTTCTTCTAATCGCAATTTTGAATATATATTTTAAATTGTTTTATTTTTTATTAATTTTTATTTTAATATTTTAATTTTTTATATTTTAATTTAAAATTTTATAAAATATTTATTATTTACTGTTTAAATTAGTATCAAAAAATAATTTTAAATAATATATTATATATATATATATATTTATATTATATATTATTATATATTAATATATTATTATTATATATTAATATAAAAAAATTCAAATAAACATTTCAAATAATTAAATGCTTAGAATTCGCTTTTATAAACTCTCATGTAATAAAATCAATTTCTATAAACTAAACATTTCTTGCTTTTATAAATGTACGAATGGGTAAAATTAGTATCCAATTCCTTAAAACAAGCATCATTTACATCGATCAGCCTCAAATACATCGATGGTGCAAGGCCACTAAAGAGAAGGACATCCGCAAAGCGCACACCACGAAACAAAGAAATGACCAAGTCCTGCAAAAAACCCACAATCCAAAGGGAGGAACAAAGACACAACCCGCTACTTCTTTTTCCCTTAGAAGGGGAGTGGCTCACGAGAGGACGAGGAATTCCCTCAACGACAAAGGCACAAGATAAGATTGCCACCCTCATGCTCATTGGCTGGGAAAATTACAATCTCGATGGAGCTCAGACTAAGGGAAGGGTTTTTCATTGCCTGGACACCCAACCTTTCCATGAAGGCATGTCGAGGAACGGTCGGGAGGGACTAGGGTGGCCAGCCCAACGGGTTGAACCGCTCTTCATCCATCCCATACTGACCCCACCCCACCCCGACAATTTCCCCTCACGGAAGGTTTGAGCTACCAGGCGCGCGCAACCACTCCCTCGACCCAACCACCAGCAAAAAAGCTCACCCAAGCAACACATCAACCACCGCCACCTTTCGAGAGAACCAACTATGCAAGCCCGCACCCTTGGCCCATGCCTTCCGACGAACAAAAGACCGAGCACCACCGCTATGAGTGACACGCTTCCTTCCTTGGAGAACCCTCGTCTGTGTTGTTACAGGTAAATGCTATGTTGATCGTCTACATTGTTACAGGTAAACGCTCATCTGTGTTGTTACAGGTAAATGCTATCCTGATCATCTGCGTTGTTACAGGTAAACACTATGCTCATCTGATCTGGAACCTTCACTATCAGAAGATATGTTAATGTAAATGAGAAATGTTCATGGTTTTGGACAAAATTCCAACCTCCCCCACCCAAAATGGTTATGCCGGAATTTTATTTTCTTCGCCATACGACAACTTATGGTCCTACAACTAGAGCGGGTAACATTAGATGCCCATGATACAAATGATGTCGTGATGTACTCATCTCCTGGAATGTTATTATTCAACTGAGGAAAGAGTGGACTGCAATAGTGGCGAGTTGGACATGTTAGGGTCGGACATGTTAGATCTGAAAGCCTGAAGCAAGCTGCGAAGAACAAGAAGTTGAACCTAGACTAGCTGCACAAGGTCCTTGTGTTCTCTCTCTCTCTTCATTCACAATCCTCCTTGGCCGAATCAATTTTGGAATCAGATCTACCTCTGATGTATAATGGTATCTAGATGACAGTGTTAAGCTTTTGGACACATGTAATGTCTTCTTCAAGGGGAGCTTTGTGAATGTGAGGCTCTGTCAAGGAATGCATTGACCAGAAGAATTTGATCAGGTCCAGAAACATTTTTTGTGAATGCATTGAACTTTGAAGCCATAATGAAGACAGATGAAGAGCTTGACAAGGGAAGAAAAGATCTAGGCTAGAGAACTGCAATTTCGTGATTAGGAGAAGGAGAAGATAAGCACACTGGTTTTCCCTGATGGGTCAAATTTTGGTTCTCTGTCGGCTCCCATGTATATGGAAGAAATGATGTTGCTATTTTTATGTGGGTTTCTTGCAGCTACATTGCTGGTTAAACCGAGGTGGGTCCATTCTGCATTTGACCACGCATCATCCCTCCTGGGTTGCTTCAATACTCGATTTGCAAGCCAAATTTTTAAAGAAAGTGATTGATAAGAGAAAGGTGACATGGTCCTCCTCTGCTCTGCTTCATGAATTGAACAACATTCATTTTAAGGTTAAAGAGATTGTGCAGGATGTTGGTTGATCAGCTCTGATTGGGAGATGGACGAATACTAAGATATTATGAGCCCTTCTAGAAAGGGATGTTTCCACTTAAAACTCAAATTAAGGAGCTTCATGAGATATTTGTTTCGAGATGAGTAGCTCTCCTAGGTGTTTTTAGCCCATGCTGGGAATTAGATAGTTTATGTTATGTTCTGGATTTAAAGAGAACTGAGAGCAAAATTTAGTTCGAGAATTTGGGGTTTGAAATTGTCATTAGGGCTTTCATTCTTGTTGAGATGTACAATATGAGGCTTTATTCTTAGTGTGTCTGAATTTGGGCTCCTTCATAACCTCCTCCATGGAGAATTTCAGTGCTTTTATATATCGTGTTTCCACAAATCTCGAATATAGGAACTGGTGAATGTCGGTGTCTGCGCAACATAGGGCACATAACATTCTATGTAGAAATGGTTTGGACCTGGAGGTGTATAAATGGGGGTTCAAATATCATGAAATGGAAGTGTCATAATATATTCTTCTTGGATGAGAAGTTGAAGTGTTGAAGCTCAAGAACATAGATTCTGACCTTCATTATCAAATTATCAGGCCTCTTTGAGGGGTAACTTTAATATGTTCAAGAGGAAATGAACCTTTTGATTTTTGTTTTTGTGATTACTTTCTGCCTAATGAAGTCAACTACTATTATACTCTTCTATGCGCATAATCAGAAGCGAGTGGAACAAACTATTTATGCACCCTTGCGCTTGCTATGGCTCCCATCAAATAAGTTGTTATAATTCATGTACTATTACAATACTGTAATTTCATGGTACATTGAGAGTCAGTCTAAAATGGTAAGTTGTATGCTATCACCATCTGAATAATTTTTTCCAATTTTGTTGAATTAAGCTATTAATTTATATGGTAAACGTTTTTCTTGGATGTATTGCAGGTTTTTTTTCATGTGACTATTCAACTGTTATTTGAGAGTGTTTATCTTCGCTGAGGTTAGGTCTTCTTGGTATCTGAAGCCAAGAAAGCACTACAGGTCACTCTATCAAAGTGTACTATTAGCAATTGCCCCAAAAGGTGCGAGGAGAGGCCGATAGAATTGTTAAATTGAAAAAGTTGTACTTTGTTTTGAAATAATAATTATTGTATTAGATTTAAGTTGTTTAGTGTGTTTGTGTTAAGTTGGTAATATACAATCAAAATAATAATTGAAATATTGAGATGATGAAAGTCCCATAGTTTGTCTATACATATCAAACAAGCCCCTTAGTTCTCTACTTGCCCTTAGGTTCTCTACCTTTTACATATCCTTTCATACATCACAAAAAATAAATAAATAAATTTTGTGGGGATTTGAATTTGATATCTAATTTTAAAATGCTATTGTTGCATCTTCATTAAAGTAGAATTCCTCTCATTTATATATATGTTTACTATATGTAGTAATTCAAAAAAAATTATTATTAATATGTCATTGATTTTTTATATATATTATTATTTTTAATATATATTTTTAATCTAGTATATAAAATTTTGATATGATAAAATGAATTATAAACTTACATACTTAGTGATTGTTAATATGAGACCATTGAAAAATGCTTATAAATTTTCTCAATTTACTAAAACATGTTTTAGGTTTTCCCAATTTACTAAAACCATACACAAGTCTCTGCACAATTTGGTAGGACTCACCTCTTCTTCAAAGAACCTATTAGTGCTTTTCCCTTGGAGGGTTTGCCATGGGTGTTTACATCTTTTCCATAAGGCAACAAAGTCTAGCTTGTTGTCTCCATCTCTCTTGAATATATACCAATAATTATTCATGAGGAATATATGTTGACAAAAGAAACATGCACTAATAATCAAACTTAAGAATAATATTGTTAATAACAATATTTTAATGTATATATAAAATAAAATAAAGTAATTTAAATTTAAAAATTTCTTATATTTTCTTCAAATGTGTCATTTATTTCATTTTTAAGATGGAATTGATATATAAGATATAAAAATAATAATAATAATAATAAAGAAAAGTTTAATATAGGTTATACATCAAATATTTGAAGATGCGTGTTGAGTGAAAGATTTTAACATCAAACATATAGAGAGAAAAAGTGAGAGAATTCTTATTCCATTAATAAATTCTTTCTAATTCAAGGTATAAGGGAACTCATGATTAATCTGAATTTGGTATATAAAAGAATATTAATAATAAAAATAATTAAATATATGCAAGGAAGAAAAAATATTAATAACAAAAATATTTAATATGTGTGTAAAAAGAATGTGTGTTGCTCAAAACCAACATAGATCCGTCTAACTTTAGATCTACCAAACATAGATCCATCTAACTTCAGACCTATCAAGAGTTGAGAGGAACAAATCTATTAAGGTGCAAACGTTTTCTTAGTCAGAAATAAGTTTGCATATTGAAAGATTTTATTCCTCCGCTTGGTAAATTAAATCCCCATAGAAATTATTTTTAAACATATATAAAAAAATCCCCATTATTATTATAAATTTAAATTGTTATTAAATCCACATTCTAGTTATTAAGTCCACATTTTATTTGAGTTGAAGATTAAGAAAATAAAAACAATACAAATTATTAAAACATATTTAGAAAGAAAAATACATTTAACACTTTCTAAATGTTACCTAATTATTCCACTTTTTAATTTTTTAAAATTCAGTGATTTTTTTTTTCACTTACATTTTTTATATTAT
>APFE030138178.1:0-21533 GCA_000404065.3 Pinus taeda | reverse complement strand
GGTTTATCTATGGCGAGATTTTCAGGGAGCCTATGGGGCTTCCGATATACCCAGAGGGTACGTGGAAGACAGTCCGTGCGCGGTTCTGTCTAATGCGCTACTACTCGAAGGGGTACCCACAAGGGTTACAAGGGAGTCCGACAGACGTGACCACCTCTTGTATTTCCTGCGTGCATGCCTCCCCAAATCCGCAGATTTATGCACTCAACGACAGATCCCGTGGTTTAAAGACGCCGGAACACGTCTCGAGCCAAAAAAAATTTGCTACTAATTGGAGATCCCGCCGGCCCTGGAAAGAGCTCTGATACCACTTGTTATGCTTCTTAACCTGCAAATGATACCCAAATACAGAATATGCGAAGAAAAGAGACCGATAACACAGAATATGCGAAGAAAAGATATCCAAAACACAGAATAGCAAAGAATTTATTATTCAGAGAGTAATGTTCACTTGCCTCTTCGAGGGGGCAACCTCCAATAGAGCAGAGCTCGATTACAAAAATAAGACACGATGCTCCTCGCAGGGAGTTACTATCCTTTATATATGACTCCTACAAGTAATACCACGGGTCAATACCGCTTATTACTAATACCGTCGGCCCATTTGCAACTAACTGTGGTTCCTTTATTAATTGCGGATTAACCACTTACAATTATTAATATGGGCTTTATTGACTCTTAACTATGACGTGGTCCCATTACATAGATAAGGGGGTTAGGGTGGGACCCTAACAACCAACAGGCAATCATGGAGCTGCAAAGCATCCGTGAGAATTGACAAGCTGCCCAGAAAAGGAGGATCGAGCTCACTACCTTGGAGCAAGAGATCAAAAACGACCATGAGTCTTGGTTAGAGCAGGTCAATATACACATAGAGAGACTACTGGAGAAGGCTAACAGAGACAAAACCATACTGAGGAGGATGGCTTGTCATTACAGTGCACAGAACATGAGCGCAAAGGCCCGAATAAGGAGCTTAAAGGCCAAACTGAGCAGAGCAACAAAGGAGGAAAAATAGCAAGATAGGCTTCGAATCCTGGCTGAATTTTCTGTGGCCTAGCTTAGTTCCTCTTAGAGAACCTCCAGCCCAAATTCCAAGAAATTTGGGACAATTTTGGTCACAACGCGTAGGATTGGGAGCTCCAAATGAGAAATGGTTTGCATTTTTGGATTCAGCAGGAAAAATCACAACTACTAGCACTCGAGCAAGAAATGTGGGCATGATTTGATTCTCCAGGAGCTCAGAACACCCAAAAAATGGCCTCATTGCCCCTATTTTGACACACAGGAAGCAGTCTTGGGAGAATGAAGATTTGGAGGGGCAAATGAGCTCCAAATTCAAAAATTCCACTTGGGTTAGAAATTAGATAGGACAGTATTTCCAAAAAGCACACTTGGGAACATTTTGGACTCCTACAAGTGCCTCAAAACCGGCCTCAAAGTGGCACGGCGCATATAGAAAAGGGCGCGACGAATATAGGAAAAAAGGCCCAATTTGCCTCTGTTTTGCGAAATTTCACTTCGTGACTTTTCATAATTGGGCCCTCTCATCTACACTTCACTTTTTTGGCACCAAAGGAAGCATTTAAAGTATTTTCACTCCAGATGGGCATCTATCCAAGTGGCAAAGGAAGGCAAAGGGTCACCCAAGCCATTTGTCATGTTTGTGGTGCTACACCTGTAGCTGATGTTTGGCTCTCCACCTTCATTTTGTAATGATTCGAGTAACTCCCTAACCCTTGGGTGTTCTATCTCTTCATGGCACATTCTATATATTGTATGGAAACTATTTTCAAAGGGTTGGTTGGCTTGTAACTTCTGGGAGACTGTGGGAAAGAAACTTTGTTTCTGCATTGTATATTTTTTTACAAGGATTAATGAAAGGCAGTGGCTCTGTTTCATGAGATTCATGTGGTTGTGAGTGTAGAAAATGTGTCTCTTATGTTTCATATGTATCTTGTTATGTTTCATAGTTCATTTCATATTCATTTCCAGTGAAATTTTCTAAGTTAGCTAGGGTAGAATTCAATTTTATTGCTCTGCCTGTGGGAAAATTTCATGTTCAGTGTTCATTCTTCTGTTGAAAAGGATTCATGTTGTCCATGCCCTTTTCACCCTCTTAATAAATCTCTCCATTCCACATTATCTTAAACTGAATTGCTAGGCTTTCCACCTATCTTGCCTCACGAAGTAATCCGTGCCTTTGTATTAAGTTCTCTGTTCATTAACGTTCATTGGTCCCATACCATCCCAGAAACACATTCATTCATAAAAATCATTTCTTTTATTCGTATTCACTTACTAGCCTAAGGTAAATAGTTCACTGTAAGTCATCTCAGGCCATTTCGTTCATCTATCCACTGAGTATGACTCGGAGAAAGCCCTCTCCTATTCTGGTAGGGCTAGCTACCAGACTGAGCGTGGTTTGTGGTTACCCTGAATTTTGCCTTCCTTCAGCCTAAGGCAGATTTAGGTGCTAACAAATTTTTTGGGAATTTCTAGTCAAGCTTATGGAACTTGATGGACACCAAATTAAAGAAAAGTACATCCTTTCATCCGCAAACAGATGGTCAAACTGAAGTGGTTAACAAGACAATCATTCATTTACTAAGAGGATATTTCATAAAATATCCTAATTTGTGGGATGAACAATTTTATTATATTTAGCATGCTTACAACCAAGCAAAACACTCTTCTACTCTAACTTCACCTTTTTAGGCATGTCTTAGTTATTTTCCTAAATCGCCTTTGGATTTCATCTTTGAGGAAGATGTAGCTATAGATGGACATAGCGAAATAGAAAGGGCAAAGAAATCCATTGAGAAAATTCGGTTGATTCACCAAATAGTTCAAGAACAACTAGAAAAGAGTCAAGTAAAATATAAGGCAAGGCATCATAAGCATCATGTGGATCATCAGTTTCAAGTAGGTGATGAAGTTTGGCTATACATTAAAAAATAAAGGCTTCAAGGTGAAGATAAAAAGATGAAACCAATTCGTTATGGTCCATTTAAAATTCTAGAAAAGATTGGTAATAATGTTTTCAAGCTTGATTTACCTTCATATATGAAAATCTATTTTGTTGTTAATGTTGAAAATTGGAGATTGTATGAAGCTCCTTTGATTGAATTCCAATAAGTGAATGTTCAAATTCCATGAATCGAAGAATTTTCTACAGAATACCTTGATATGCTTCAACAAGACATTATACTTGACATAATGACAAGGACAACTAAAAGAAGAAATATTGATTATCTTCAGGTGGGTCTCAAAGGTACACGCCCATCAAAGGCCAAATGGATTGAAGTGGGGAAGGTGAGGGAATAGTACCCTCATATGTTCAATAACTGAAAGTGATCCTTTTAGGGCCCAAAAGGCTTCCAGCGGGGTAGAGTGATCAGGTGCTCAACATTATGCTAAAAAAGTATCAAAACATTGTCAAACTTAGCTTTAGATTGAAGAGCTCATCATTTTGAATCCAACGGTGTGAATGACACTCAAATTTGAGTTCATATGTAGAAGTTAGAGCAAGTCAAAATTCAGGTTTGACTTCCCTACATGGCAAGATTGGGATGATGTGGCAAGTATTCAATGAATAAGGAGGTGCCAAGTGGAAACCCACCATTATCCCTCACAAATCACATACCACAATGGTAAGTGTTTATGTGTTACAAATTAGCCCCTGGAAGTTCCAGGGTTGCGATGCGATGTGATCACATATCACAATCGCATCGACAACAAGAATGTGCCCGATTGCAAGTTAAGTCTCAAATGCGAAAGACCCCAGACAAGATAACATTATATGTCATAATTTAAAACTTCAGTAGGTCCATGATATTGCAATCACAACATTTCATCAGGTAAACAAGACATTTCGCTTGTCGAAACCTGCCAATTGTGATCTGCGATAATCACGACAGGTATGGCCCATGGTGTGGTGAAATTACTGCTCAATTAGCATATTCTGGGCTAATTTGTACTTTTCTACCGGTTTTGGAGCATTTTGTCGAACGAAGAGTGGGAGAACTGGGAGAAGTCATAACTCCTTCAGTTCTTGTCCAAATTGGGATGAAAAAATGGTCAATGCTGGCAGTTTTTGGTATTATGGACTCATTGAGACAGGTTTCATAGGCATCTAAGTATCGCAAACACACTTTTGATGTAATTTGAGCTTAATAGAGAGGCCCAAGCCATTGGATTCTAGACCAAGGAGATGTAGCCCACAAGGGGTGAACTCCTTTATCATGTGCTTGTTGTGTTTTGTATATTGATTTTCATTGTTGTTATATTGATGTTGTTTAAAATATGTTTCTTATGCTAAATTGTTTATAACATTTACATAAGAAACTCTCATTAATATCTGTTAATTGCATTTTTTTTAATCGTTAAGCACTTGAAAAGAAAATGATAAGCATCTTGGGTATATTTCTGAATGAGGAATTAGCACAACATTACTAATCAGCTCCAATTCAGATCAGAAAATAAAGAGAAGAATCATACCATTTCCATGGCCCAACATCACCCCCTAACTTACCTTATTGCATCTCCTGATGCATAGAGATGATTGACATGTAACATCGTTAAGGAATAAGGTGGATAGGGGGTTTCACCATAACATTGAAATCCATTTTTGTTCTGGACTACTTTGAGGGCCTCGGTTTCTTCTCTTTCATAAATATCATATTCAACATGATAACCCTCTCGAGGATACCAGATGATGGGAACCTGTATCTACCTCCAATCCCTGTAGGACCTTCGGATAGAACTAAGTTACTATAATGTTTCATTCGATCTGCTGCTACTTGGAAATTTCTATAATTAAACTGTTCTTTGTTCTTAACATCATTATGGGGTAATTTCCATCTTATCTTTATTGCTTGGAGAGCTTCTCCTTTAATGTCCCCAAAATATTCAAGACCTGTTGAGAGGGTATTATTATGAATAGGGCCCAAAGTAGAGAGGACTCCATCTCGTTCCATAAACTGTTTATGTTTCACAAGAGTCCCCAGTGGAGTCGCCAAATTGTTGGAGAGGTAAATCCCCTCTACGGATAGAGGCGATCCCTACTAGCCCAACAGGGGTCTAGCAACAATCAAACAATGCTACACCGCAGATTCCTAGTTGTAGTTAACAAGTGGGCAAAAGAAACCTACTTGCATTCCAACGCTATGTTTGTCGAAGAGATGATCCTCTCACTCCTTCACTCCAGCATCACAATTCTCCGCTATCCTCGCGGATGAACACCTGCACAAGCAAAAGAGAGCAAACAAGAGCGTAAAATCTACTAATAACAACTATGTATCAGTCAGGAAGGATACAATTTACATCAATCATTCATTGGACAAATGGAAATGGAACCATAAGAGTAGTCATCTATCTTTATTAACAGAAAATAGAGTAAGGTACAACCGAGGTCCTGACGCTGAGTCCTTCTCTAGAGGGTCCAGCCAGCATATCTTCCAAGCATTCACCTTTGAAGCAAATCTCCCAAGTCAAAAGGTCTCTCTCTCACATACAAGGAAACAAGCTCATGACCTTCCTCAAGCTCAAAGCAATCCTCACACAACACACCAAATGCCTACAAAGAGCAGCACTAAAATGCACCAAGAATTCCTCAATCAAAGTCTATATGTTCCAAACTAGCAGCTCATGGGCAATGGAGGAGGCTTATAAAGAGAAGGAGTCTCCATGAATAGGTAAAGGATGAGCTTTCCCCCAAGATAAGTGGAGGGTCAGTCGAACAGACATGCCAGAGAAAGGATGGCGACCTCAACAATGCTAACAACCAAGTTTGGAGGGATCTGGAAGGCTGGTTGTTAGAACAAATTCGCCCAAACAGGATCAGCGTGGGTGAAACACTGGGGTGGCACGCTGACATCGCAGACCAACTACAAAGGAGTTCTGGTCAGCGCTCAACAGGACAAACGGAGGGTGCGCTGTCCGTAAAATGGGACCAGCACGGAAAAGACGTGTGCTTCCGCGCTGGCATCGCAACAGCAACACTGACCTCCGCCTGTCAGCGCAGTTATTTTATTAACAGACGCGATGATTCATTTAACTTAGGCAAAGAGGGTTTTTTAGCCATTTTGAGGAGCATGGGTGTAGGTGAATGTGGTTTATAACACAGTAGGGAGACTGACATGATGGTAGTGACATTTTACTGTGTAACACATAGAGATGATTGACATGTAACATCGTTAAGGAATAAGGTGGATAGAGGGTTTCACCATAACATTGAAATCCATTTTTGTTCTGGACAACTTTGAGGGCCTCGGTTTCTTCTCTTTCATAAATATCATATTCAACATGATAACCCTCTCGAGGATACCAGATGATGGGAACCTGTATCTACCTCCAATCCCTGTAGGACCTTCGGATAGAACTAAGTTACTATAATGTTTCATTCGATCTGCTGCTACTTGGAAATTTCTATAATTAAAGTGTTCTTTGTTCTTAACATCATTATGGGGTAATTTCCATCTTATCTTTATTGCTTGGAGAGCTTCTCCTTTAATGTCCCCAAAATATTCAAGACCTGCTGAGAGGGTATTATTATGAATAGGGCCCAAAGTAGAGAGGACTCCATCTCGTTCCATAAACTGTTTATGTTTCACAAGAGTTCGCAGGGGACTCGTGGGTTCACCCCTAACCCAAAGATCTAGGCCAGACTCTCTCTTTTGGAACACAGTATAAGCCTTAGACCATTTAATCTTATTTCTAACAAAAGATATGAAGGCCTGGAATTGAACATCTCCAATAAAAGGACTCAGATTTTCATCCCTCTATTCTTCTCAAAAGAAGTTATGCATATACAATTCACATAAAAAGTACTTTACATCATCATCCTACTCTTGAAAGCATTTGATAAAATTAGAAACAATACCAAACTCAAAAGGTTGCCTAGATCGTACAACTTTGACTTTCAGCAACAAATATTGCTCAAGCAAAGACAGGACATAGTTCTTAGACAGGGATGTGCCAGATAAGGCGTCAAAATAGATAGAGCATATATTTTTTACTTGCTCCAAAGTTTTTTGATGTTTTCCTTTTATTTCCTATTTTCCTTTCTGAATCAACATAGGTTTCATCTTCTGTGGCATACAATGCCTTGAATTTTTGTAATAACTCCTGGTGCTTTGCCCAGGGCACTACTTCGCCTTGATATAGTTCCACGGTTTGCTGATGTTTTTCCAACTCTTTATTCAGAATATGAATAGTGGCATCATTAATCAAATGAGAGTAAGGGGGTACAAATTCCTTTTGTGTAGCTCTATTGATGGTCACAAGTAAGTCTGTTTGACTAGCTACTTTAGTTGTGGCCATAGAAAAATTAAAATATGTTTGTGTTTCTACAAAATTAGTGAAGATTTCTTTAGTTTGGGTTTCTGTAGAGTTAAGAAAATCTTCACTCTAAACTCCAATTGTCTTAGTTTATGTTTTCTTTTTACAGTACCTTTTGGAGTTTTTCAACCATTTCCTAAGTTGTTCTATTCTTTCTCACAATTTCTTATTTTCGCATTTTAACAACTTTATTCTCTAACTATTTTTCCCTTCCATTCTTCTCGTAGATTTTATAGTGGATGAAGAAGGAACAACAATGACATTTTCATCAACAGGAAAAGTCACAAATTCTTCAAAATCCTTATCAACTGAGATTGTGGCAATTGAGTCATCTTTGGACTTCTTTTTTTTAGGGGATGAAAAGTTGGTCCCTTCCATGGAAGAGCTTGGTTATTTCACAGTATCAAAAGACTCTCCTAATTGTTCCTGACAATGCATGCTTTCAAGATTTTCTGAAGATGGTAATATGTCTGTATCACTAGAATTGGTAGTGGAGGCCAAGAAATTAGGACTGGACATTTTCTCAGGTGGGTTCTCAAAACACCCCACATCTTCTTCAATAGTGAAAAGGGTCCCTATATTCTCCAAAACTTGGGCTCTCTCTTCTTCATAGATTTGAGGCAAATTACCCTGCTATTCTGCAGTGGATTCTTAAGACGATTCTCTCTCTAATGCATGTTCAATAGAACTTATGGGCTGGCTTACTTTGGCCAATCTCTTCCTGACTCTAGTTACATTTTGTAATGTTGGGGCCTGACCTTGTTCATGATGGCATTTTCTTCCTCTGGCTGAGTACTTTCTACTTCAGGCTGGGTATTTTATGTTTTAGGTTGAATATTCTCTACCCCATGCTGAGCATTTTTTGTTTAAGGTTGAATAGTTTCTATGCAATGTTGATAATTTTCTGTTTCAGGATGAATGTTTTCTAATTCATGAATTTATTCTAGAGATGGTAGTTTATTGGGCTTCATGAAGTTATCCCAAGTTAATTGTGATTGTCTCAATTCTCTAATGACTACCAATTTATCAAACAATGATGACTAATTGCAGAATTGGGGTCGTTAACTCTACCAAGTCTACCAACAACTTCATGCAAGAGAAAATTTCGAAAGAAAGGAATATTTCTGACTACCTTCCATTTTAATGTTTCCAACAATTTGAGGTGTCGAGGTCTTACCATATCATGACTGCCATCTCACGTAATATACCTCTAGACTCCTTCTGCTAGCTCCCACCATGGTTCTCTGAATGAAGCTGGGTGAAAACCTTTGCCTTTATGGGCCAATTCTTCACCAAGGTTTATAAATAATTTCGTAGTGTTTTCAAGTCCAATGTGGTTATCTATCCATCTTTCTCCCTCTGTGAAAAGACCTGCAACCTTGGCCAGAATTGTCTCATTGATTTTTGATTTCTTGCCTCTGACCGTCATGACTTCATTTCTCAAATTCTACAAAAATTCAAAAGCAACAACATTGTCGAATCTCTACAGTTGAGTAAAGTATTCATCCCAGCCTACCTGCTCTAGGATCCTTCAGGCTTGCTCATTAACCTGTAGCAGAGTAGGTTCATTTCAGATAGGCTTGCCACCCATACTTGCTAATTCAGAAAATTGCTAGAGTGACTATATAGAGAGTTGTTCAAACCAAAAATCCCTTAGTAGAAATAGAAACATGTCAAAAAACAATATCATTCAATATACTTATGTAGGGGGATTATCATAATAATTGCTAGCTTTTGTTGATTGTGCCCTATCATATTACGCGTGTGCCCAGTCATATCATGCTTGAGCCCAGTTGTATCACACATGTGATATTTCCTACCTCCTCCAATAGGAGAAAGGTCGACCACGAACTTTCAGATTATGGAAGTTAAATTCATATGGAGGCATTAATTAGTGTGAAGGGAAATGGTCAAATCATACGCAACCAAATGGGAAGATGATAAAGTGTAGCAAATGTGTGGATTTATGTTATGGAAAAATTGTCGTGAAACTAAAAGTGTAATAATGAAAGATATATTTATCTTGGGTAAAAATACTTTTTGTAAAAAAATTACCCTTGGGAACAAAAAAAAGAAAAAAAAAAATTAAAATTAAAAATAAAAATAAATAAATTAAAATTAAAAAATTAAAAAATTAAAAATTAAAAATACCTTTATAACTAATAATGCTTATCATAGAGGTTTGAAAGAATTATGATTTGTTCATGTAATAGTAGATGTACAACCTGTAGTCGTTTTAAGAAGAAAGTATACATACTAGTAGTGGTGATGTCTTATCAGAGAAAAAGGAATTTAATGACATAGTAATGATATGGAAATTCAAGTTATACTCCAATACCACAAGCAAAGCCATTGCTGCCAGCAGACATCCATAACCTTGACAGGGTTGCCTTTTAACCCCTTGATGATCCATTTTACTTATGAAAATTGTAACATGTTATTATTAAATGATTTTCTCAAAAAGGCCATTGTTTTGGCATGGTAACCAAGTTTTTCAACAATGCCACTCACTAGATTATAACAAAGTGAACAAGTCAGCTTGTGATGAGACAAGTTATCCTTTTGACAATAATTTCAAAGGCCATTACCCTGGTTTGGTGGCCATAATGGGAATTTCACTTGTGTTAATGTATTATGTTTGTGGTGTGATGGCTCGTGATGAGACCCCCCGTCCTTATGAGAAAATCTAGCTTTAAGTAGTATATTTAATTTTTGTTTTGAAAATTGTTCTTTTGCTCGCAAACTCCTTAAGAGTTAGGTATGGTGTAAGGAGTATCAAAAAAAGGCCAAATAAAGTATGTCTTAGTCCTTAATTATGTTTAAATAAAATACCCATTTTAGTATATAAGAAAAGATAAATTACTATGGTGGTAATAAATTATGAACATTTTATGATAATTTCGAAAAATGTGGATATAAAGCAAATATTCAAATTAATAGGATAAGCCATATGAGAAAAATATGTTCTTCATGGGGTAATGAATAAGATATTAGACTTGACACCATGATAAAATAAAGATCAATGCTTTTAAATTTACATCGGAGTTTGCATTTAAGAATTAACAACTGTACACAAAGAAAAAAATAGTTGGGCACAAAGGGAATGACAATTATTTCAAAGGGAACAACAACTAAGATAAAACGTACAACAACTAAAATTTAAGGAACTACAATTGCAAGAGGCCAGTATTCATGTCCAAAGAATGGTAATCATGACAATCAGGAATGGCGTATAGTTATTTATTATAGGAACAACAACAGTAATGAAGGGAACATCAAATGTAATAAAGGGAACAACAACTGTAATAAAGGGGACAATGACTGTAATAAAGGGGACAACAACTTTAATAAAGGGGACAACAACTGTAATAAAGGGGACAACAACTATAATAAAGGGAACAACAACTATAATAAAGGGAACCATAACTATAACAAAGGGGACAACAGTTGTTTCCAAAAAACGTCACTAGTTGTGATGTAAAGGAACAACAATTGTGATGTAAAGGAACAATAGTTGTGTTGTAAAGGAACAACAGATGTGTTGTACAAGAACAATAGCTACGTTGTAAAGGAACAACAACTGTGTTGTAATGGAACAACAGTTGCGCCAAAATTTCAACACATTTTTTTTAGATTAATATCCCTCCCTTTTTCCTTAGTAGAAGGGGAAGAAAAAAAGAAAGAAAGAAAGAAAAAGAATTAACCAAATTCTAGAAAATATATACATTATGTATGATATGGTAAAAAAATATGATTTCACGGAGATGAAGCTGCTGGGTTACCACCCCAATCAACTATAATTTGAAAAAAGTGTGATCACTACTTAACTTGTGGTAGAAAGACTCCTTTGTGAGTGGCTGGTGGTAGAGGCGCAGTTGGTGTCCATTTACTAGAAAATACGTACTGGATTCATCGATGGTGGTTAAAGTTATGGTAGCATTATCATGAACTTATTTGATTTCATAAGGTCTGAGTCATCTCGTCTGTAATTTTCCTGGAAAATCCTGGAATTTGGAATCATATAATAATTCCCAATCTCCTTTTTGAAATGATTTATTTTTTATAGGATGATCATGCCATTTAGCTCTTTACTACGGAATAATCGTTGTGTGTTCAAGAGAAAATATGTGTGCTTCATCTAATTCATTGAGCTGTTGTAGGCATCATGTTTGTGCCTCTGTAAAATCAGTCCAATATCCTATGCAATTTTAAGAGTCTTTATTTCGAATTCAATTGGAAAAATTAGTTCTTTCCCAAAGACAAGATGATATGGTGAGTGACCATTAGTGTTGTGCCATGTCATCCGATAGGCCCACAAACCTTTGGGAAGCTTGGTTTCCTAATTTTGACGATTCACAGATACCATTTTAGTCAAGATTACTTCCAGGACTTTGTTGGTACTTTCCACTTGTCAGTTCGCCTACAAGTGCTATGGAGAAGTAACCCTATGGTTAATATGATAATTTTGCAGAGTGGTAGAAATTTTATGACCTGTAAATTGTGGTCCTTTGTCTGTTATTACTTCTCTTTGTAATCTGTATCTCACAAAGAGTTTGAAAATAAATTTGATCATTGCTTCCTCTGTGGCTCTTGATAAATCTATCGCTTCTACCCATTTAGTTACGTAGTCAGTGAAAACTAGTATATAAACATTTTCGTTTTATGATGGATTAAAGGGGCTAACAAAATCCAGTGCCAATATTTCAAAAGGTTCCACCACCAATTGTGGTTGTAAGGGAATCTCATCCTCTTGTCCAACACGACCCATCCTTTGATAGCTATCACAGGCTTGAACATATTTCTTTACATCCTTAAATATCATGGGCTAGTAATATCCCATCTAAAGAAATTTATGTTTGGTCCTACGTTCTGTAAAGTGTTTGGCGTAGGGTTCATCATGGCAGGTTTTCAGGATAACATAAATTTCATCTTCTCGGATGCATCTACAAATTTTTAAGTCAGAGTGAGTATGAAAAAGATTACCACCAATCTAGGAGAAGCATTCGTTGCACTGAAAATAAGTTTCCTTTCTCGTTGTGACAAATGTGCTCGAAATTTTCCTATTGCTAAGTAATTTTCCACTTCAACATACCATGGTTTTTTTTTTGTCATAGGGAATATATGCTCATCCGGAAACTGGTAATCTACTGATAAAGAATCATTTATTTTACGTACTCGAGACAAGAAATATGCAAAAGGGTTCTCTTTTCTTGGTGAATATTTCATTGTGATATCAAATTCTTGTAATAACAATAACCATCAAGTCACCCGATCCTTAGTAATTGGTTTAGTAGCTAAATATCTAATAGTAGAGTGATCAGTATATAGAAAAACTGGATATCCTGTTATATAATGTAGGAATTTATTAATAGCATATATAACAGCTAGAAATTCTTTCTCTGTCATTGTATAGTTTAATTCAGTAGGAGTAAGATTTTTTCCAATGTAATAAATAACATAAGTTTTCTTTTCTTCTTCACATCCAATAACGACGCCTATGGGTGTATCTGATGCATCTAAGGAGATGTGGAAGGGTAACTCCCAGTTTGGTCCACTTAACACTGGCATTGTTGAAACTCGTTTCTTGAGATCTGCAAAGGCAACATCACCTTTATCAGTTCGTTCGAATTCAATAGTGTCTTTTAAAGTATGCAAAGGTGTAGCTATTTTTGAAAACATTTCTATAAATCTAGGGTAATATCCTACACAACCAAGGAAACTATGTACCTCAGTTGTGTGTGGGGTGTAGGTAATTTAAATATTACCTCGATTTTCGCTAGATCCATTTGAATTCATGTAGCAAAGATATAATGTCCCAAAACTACACCTTCAATCATCATCATATGGCATTTTTCGTTGCTCAGACATAATCTTGTTTCAATACATTGTTTAAGCGCTTTTCCAAATTTGTTAAAGCTTGGTCAAATTCATCACTCTATGGAGTGAAGTCATCCATATACAATTCGAGTCCTTCATTAATCAAATCAGAAAAAATACTAGAAATTTCTCTTTGGAACGTATCTGGAGCGTTACATAATCGAAAGCTAAAACTATGTATGTGAATGTACCCTAGGGGAAGGTAAATGTAGCTTTGCCTTGATCTTTTGGGGCAATATGAATTTGATTATAGCCACTAAAACCATCTAGGAAGGAGAAATACTTATTCCCGCCTAAAGTATCAAGAACTTGATCTATTAAGGGAAGGGGAAAATGGTCTTTCTAGGTAGCCTTGTTGAGCTCTCTATAATCTACATAAATTCTCCATTCCCCATTTTTCTTAGGGACGACTACTAACGGGGAGACCCACTAGCTGTCTGAGATGAGGTATATAAAGTTTACATCCAACAATTTCTGTAATTATTGTTTCACAATATCCCTGAGGTGTGTATTTAAACTCCTATGAGGCTATCAAATATCACGGGCATCTATCTCGAGATAAATGTGATGTGTGCATAACTGGGGATCGATGCCTTTCATATCCCAATATTCCAATGCAAAAGCTTGTTTATATTTATAAAGAATCTGGATAATTTCTGTTGCTGTTGATTTTCTAGATTGGAATTAATATTGAGGGTTTTTCCTGGTTCAATCTTGATTGGCATACTATTATGGATAGTTGTTGTGGGAATTGTATTATCGTTTGAATTCCATAAGGGGTCTCCCTATGATTCATTATCGAGTAAATCTTTTAGAATTTGGCATGTTGGATTTTTTATAACAGTTGGATCATTAATAATGTTACTGATTACATCATCTTCTATTTGAATTCTAAGTCTAAGGGCCTCATATAACGTAAAAGGAGAGCACAGATGTTCTTTAGGAGGATACAAAATAAGATTTTTAACAACCTCTCCTTTGGTAATCGTCATGCTGCCTGTTCGACATCCTATACATGCATCTACCATTGTTAACCATCGTCTTCCTAATATCAAAGGATTCCCATCTAGTCTACTTCTTGGGTTAATAAATAGGAAATCCATGGTATATTCCCAAGACTCTACAAAGATAGTAATATCTTCCAAAGTACCTTCAAGCTTAACCATTGATCTGCTAACTAATTATAACAGGGTTGAGGTTGGTTTTAAGGTCGTAATACCCAGAATATTGCATGTCTCATAATTCAGAATATTAATAGTTTCTCCTAGGCCTACCAATGTGTTCGGAAAGGTGCAACCTTGTATTTGAATAGTTGCTACAAGATTTCTTGGGTTTTCATATTTGATACATACTTCTTTACCTAAAATAACATCAGATGGTGTTCCTACAACGTCAACTCTCGGCAGATCTTTTGATTTCCTCCGAGGAATTTTTCCACATAATTCTTTGATCATTTTAGCGTATATTAGAATGTCTCATATGGCTTGGAGCAGTGGGTTTTTTATACACAAATTTTTTTATTCCCCTACAATATCAAAATTGGGATAGATGGTTGGCTTATCTATTGTAATTCTTTCAGGGAATGGAGGAGAAGCAATTATAACTTTATCAGAGTTTTGTCATTCAATTGTGTCTCCTATTGGTTCTGTTTCTAAAATAATCATAGTCAAAGGTTTTGTTATAGTTTGTTTTTCTTTATCATTTTCCTATTCTTGATCGGTCTTATTTTCTTCAGGAGAAATGACACCTCCCGACCTTAATCGTAGCTCATTACATTCTAGGGAATTTATTTCATAGTCCATATTTTCAAGGATTTGTACATATTAAATAGGTCTATTATTAGGATTTGGTTGAGCCCACAACTGAGGACGCAACAGGGGTTGAGGATTTGGAGGCAACTAAAATGGATCTTTTAGTGTATGTTGAGGTTGATGGATCGTCTCCATAAGTGGATTAACTCGTCCCGCTGGGCGCTGCCAATTTTGAGGCCATATTGGATTTTGTGCAGATGTAATAGTCCATTGTGAGGGATAAGGATTATTAGCTGGATTGTGAGTTTGGCCATACAGGTCGAGTGAATGATTGATTTGGTGAGGGTGATGTGGGATTCAGTTGGGATTTCTAGGCGGAATTAAAGGATGGATGTCCATGCCATGTAGTTCCAGTATTCCATTATTGAACATATTGCCTAGAATAACACAAAGAGGGATCATCGTACCTAAAGGATGAGCTTGTCATTGTCAACACTGAGCCATAAGATATGTTGGTTATGTTTCCTCCTCAGCTTCTTTAAACACAACTTTTAATCTAGGATGTGACGAACATTGATCTGTCAAATGATATTTAGTGCAGATAACACATGTTTGAACCATATCCAAGGGATACGCCCTTTGATTGTGTTTTTTTTGGCAGCGTGGGTAGAATATGGCTAATGCTCATTTTGCTTCGGCTTGCTTTTGTTTGGCCTGCAAAAAATCTAAATGTGTAGGTGATTACTAATTTCTGTTTGTGTTACACCTCCACTCAGAGTTTTGTTGATTCTGGTGAGGGGATCCCATACTCCATATTTGGTTTGTGTGGTGCCACGTGAACACCTGATACACAATTTAATAATGTTGTCATATTCCTCCTAAGAAATATTTCCCTGTCCCATTAAGTTTAGTGTTTTTATCCACTTGTCTTTCATTCCTTTTATTAGAGCAGCTTTCAATTCTTCTTTTAGTAAGGTAGAATAGGGTGATCTCTGCAATCTGTATTGAAATCTCTCAATATATTCTTCTAAGGTTTCACTATGTTTTGTGGTCATTTTTAAAATTTCATCTTTTAGATCCCTGTATCGACAATAATCTTGATACATAGTGAGAAAATAATTTTTCATTGCATCCCAAAAATCTATAGTGCCTCCTCCTAAACCCATAAACCACTGTAAAGCTACTCCGTTCAAAGTGGAAGGAAACAGTTTCAATTTCCAAGGATCAGTGATATAATCATATCCTTTGCACAAAACATCAAATCCGAGCAAGAAGGCATCAAGATCCTCCAAAGTCATCCCATGAAAAGTCCAGATATTTTGTAATGGGATGGCTTTAGTCAGAGCATTTTCCATTGGGTCAACTATAGGATATTCTAATGTTGAGGTTTGGGCTTGTTGTGGTTGGTTTGCCATCAAATCGAAAATTTGTTAATAATTTTCAGGGATTTCGTGATCAGGAGGTATTATTTGAGCAGGAAGATTATGGTTACTATTGGATCCTCGAGGGGCCTTTACTACGCTACTTAAATCTAGGATTTTATATTTTTTCTTTCGACCAAAATCACAAGGGATCAAGATGCCAATAATCATGGATACGTCTTAGTAGCCTGTACTTTTTCTCCACTAGTCTCTCTTTCTCCTTATTTTAGGTTACAAGAATTTCCCTCTTGTGAAGGACTAGAGTTTTGAATATATGTGCTTTGAAATATTTGCTCCAATCTTTTTGTTTTATTGTTAATCTTAGTGTGGGATGTAGTTGGTGATTTTGCTGCTTGAGGGATTATAGTAGATCCCTTCCCAAATGTTGTTTGGGGTCCTACTGTCACTTGAGATCTAGATTTCCACAAAGTGGGTGCTAGGAGCAACCTTTTTTCTTGTTGTGTGTGTAGGTTCTTACCTTCTTTCTTCAGTACCCAGTCCTATGAGAGACACACTCTATCACTATTTTGACAACCTCCCCGACAATGACTCTAAGATGTTGGGCACTAAGATGATGCCTATAAATCAAATTAATCCTACCTTCATTAATTCTGTCAACATGGGATTCGTTTTTTATTTCAAGGCTGTAAGCACAGTATATGCAAGGATATAATTCTAAATTATAAGGACATTTGAGGCTATTTCTATGAAAGAATTGCAGGAAATATTGAATCTTATCCAATAGTTATAGAAGTAAATTGTTCATAATAACAAGTGTCTTACTTCCTGCTCTTAGAGCTTCAATATTCATAAAAGAGATCTATTCTATCTCACCAATCACTTTATCTATTTGAGAATACTCTCATCAAATTACATGCATAAGGAAAATTACTTAATTCATAATACTACTATGAATCTCACTTTTCTGAAGTAATTCACAAAATCCAAATAATAAAACCTCTAAGCTTATGTAACTAATTCACGCAATTCAATCAGTAATTTTAGGAAATATTCAATAAAATTATAAAGCATAAAGTTCAATCAATTATCTGCTAATAAAAAGGAACAACTAATAACACAACAAATAACTATATAGCGAATAACTAGATGGTAATGATACGTAATAGACAATAGATCCTCCAGGCACTGGGCCTAATGTCTCTAGAAGCACTAACTTGAGGAAATTCAATGCAAGAAAACAAAAACACAGTCTCAGTGATTTCATTAATATCAAAATGATTTACATAGTAATCTGTAGAACTTTAGAATCGATTTTTTGTTCACGATTTCATAGTAAAGTAGAAGAGGTAAAGTTTCGTCCTTGTTTCCTCCTTACCTCAGTCATGTATATTAGATCAAAATACTAATAATGGAGTTATTCTTTATCCTAACTATAAGATCCTTGAATCTCCTTCAACTATCCTTCTCGATCATGCGTGTGAGTTGATCTGACTTTACCATAAATAAGGTAATGGCATGTTCATGCTTAAACCCTCTGCATTCGTCTGTGGGAATAAAAATTTTTAATTGGATCATTCGGCAGACCAATTTACTTAAATGAAATCTCTGTGTTATCTAAAATACTTGAATTAAGGACAATACCATTAACTGACTTTCATTACCCTTTCCTTCCTGAATTATTGCAAACTAAAGATAAAATTCTTGAAAAACATAATATTAACTAAGAAAATAAAGAGAAGATCATACCACCTCCATGGCCCAAAAGTGTGCATGATTTTCTTTTAAAGAGGGTTGTAGATGCTCATTGGGAAGGGCTATGAACAAAAATTTAGTGGTGAGAAATTGTTGCTAAGTTACTTTTGGGTTAGTCATTATATGAAATGCTAGGTTATAGGCAAAGATGATTATGAGATAGATATTGTCATGGCCCCAGATATTAAGGTAACTTGCCAACCCTGTTAACCGACAACTCGTGCGACACTCACTAATTTTTTCGCTTTTCACTACTTAAGTTTTCAAACAATGCCTTACCAACACTTCGATTATTTTTTGTTAAGTGTTACTTTCTTCAATAATTCAGAGGAAATTAGCATTAACATCATTTACATACACAATGGAAATACATAAACATAGCAATCAAAAAATGTACACAAGATTTACATGGAAGGGGCAACTCCCCAAAAAAAGCCTACCCCAAACTATTATAATCTTTAAAAATACAAATAATCATACAATAAGCCACCCAGCCTTATGTCGTGCGCTGCCATTGAAAGGTGACAACATACGTGCCACATCCTTACGCAGTGCAAACAACTAAATTTGCCCACAAATGTTGCCAACCTTATGTCGGTACACTTACAAAGAACCCCCAAAATTCTACTATAAAAACTTTCCCAAGTGTTCGACCCTTACATATGGAAATGTGGCATATACCCAGTGTGTAGAAACCCAATCTGTGGAAACACACCACCTGTGGAAAACCAGTCTATGAAAACGCACTATCTAAGGAAACCCAGTTCATGGAAACTCGGTCGCCCACACTTTGGTTATTCCTTGGCAAATTTTCCTCTTCCTCCTTTGGTCAGCAAACCTTACTAAGCTCGTTCTCCTATAATTTCACTCTTCTTGCTTGGTTGAACTCATCTTGGTTCAGTTCCTTGTATGATTTAAATGAATGGCACTCCACTTGTACTTATTGTTGAAAATAATACTGAGAGGGGGGGGTGAATCAGTATTATCAGGATAATTATTCTTTTTCAAAACAACTGTTGTACGCTACTTTAATTTAATAAACCAGCGTATGTACGCGATTATTAAGAAGGAAACCCGCGTATACAGAACATGCTTTTACTTTACTTAATCCTTCAGATGATGATTGTTAGTCAGTGATGCAGAATCAAATAACAGTATCCAGAGACAGTAAAACCGAGCAGAAAGATAATCACACACAGAAACACCAGATATAAGGTGGAAACCCAATGTGGGTGAAAACCACCTGCTGCAATTCGTCTCTATCTTTCTTTAAATTAGAAACTTCTGTTTACAATGTACTCGTGTAGTCCTTTACCAGTACGCAGGTTGCAACCTGCAGAGAGCTACAACTCTCTCTCGTTTTCGAGCTTTCCTGGAAGGGAGCTACAACCCCCTTTGCTTTTGCACTAGCCAAGATACTAGTACGTAGGTGCTGGCCTACAGAAGGCTACAACCTTCTCTTTCTTCCAGGGACCACTTTTCATCAATTTTCAAACTGGATCCACAATCATCAAGAATCAACCAATCTCCTTTCCACCAACTAGATCTGAAACAAGTAGATACTCCTCTGACAGCTGTACCAGAAACCATATAGCAGAAACATAACCCAAAACCCAGCAGCAATAAGCAGAAACAGCCAGATCACAACTTAAAGCATATACGCAATTTTAACAGTCTGCAACTTGCATGCATACGCTTCTGAGTATGGAAGAACCTGCGTATACGCGCCTTCACTTCACCTAAACAGCGTGTATACGCGCCTTCGCTT
The DNA here is from genome assembly GCA_000404065.3 of Pinus taeda. Classification (NCBI taxonomy): domain Eukaryota; kingdom Viridiplantae; phylum Streptophyta; class Pinopsida; order Pinales; family Pinaceae; genus Pinus; species Pinus taeda. The sequence goes on along the minus strand of APFE030138178.1, from coordinate 1,662 downwards.
CACTGAACCTGCGTACAGATCTATAAAGGACAATACACTCTTCCAGATATTCAATCACTAAATAACCCAGATTATCAGACTTATAGATCAGACGAGCGTCACATCAAGCAGATCAAAATCATACAGAGATACTATCATTGAGCTTAAAGATTATGACCCATGAATAGACCTTGTCCTTCCTTTTGTGCTAAAGTCCCTCCTTCCTTCAGATCCAGATCTGCATCACCATCCAATATACCAGCTCTAGCACTTTCTTAGATCTTCAATTATAATTCAGATGGTGATTTGCCACAAGATCTCCTTCCTCTTTTATAGTCCTAGGCCTTCCCCAATACCATGGTTCAAAACCATAACATTTCAAAAACATGAACCCAAAACAGTGGATCGACACAATTGACGAGACGCCATGGTCCAAAACCTAGGTTCAAGTTCCAAGATCTAACTGCCATGGACCAAAAGAATGATCACCAACATATACGCGCTTTTGTAAAGTATTCCCCGCGTGTATACGCGCCTTCGTCTAGATGAACCTGCGTATATGTCTTTTTCTACTTTCTGAGTGCCTGAACTGAAATCTGTTACCAAAGAAGGTTGCCATCAAGGACAACACCTGTGCCATAGCTCCAAACCTGTGCCATAATGCCAACAATCTCCCCCTTTGGACTTGATGGCAACACCAAGATCCAATTCTCCCCCTTTGTCATCAAGGGCAAAGGGTTGTGCTCCCCCTGAGTATATATGCTGAAATTTTCTGTGCTGACCATGCTCCCGATATGCAAAAAGATGTTCTTGAAGAAGAACCGAGACCTTCCTATGACCATAATACCAATTAGTACATACATCCATCACCCAACCAAGTGGGGATCATCCATCCAACCAAGTGGAATACATCAGAAATTTACATATGATGACCAAAAAATATTACATCTTCATCCCAGGCATAGTGGGGAAACTAATATAGGCCGTTACATGACCTTGACACCATATAAGAAAGAGATACATGACATAGAGACACATTATTGAGAATCATCAACAACTAATAGCAGCAGCAACTGACAGTGAGCATTCAGATTAGCAACCAATATGTCCTTCTGTTCACCTTCTGCCTTTGTTCTACCTGAAATCAACAACAGCTATGGACTAGAACCAAAAGCTTCTAAACCAATGCCAATAATGCATAATTAGAAGATTATCTGCTCCCCCTGAACCTGTGTCGGATGGTCTCTGTCAGACCCTTATCAAAAAATCTTCAACCAGAGCTTGCTCCTTTTGATAACCAACAAACCTTCATATACGCGACTATCTCTGTACCGACCGGCGTATGTACGCGGATACTCCTTATCCATCACGCGTATACCCAATTTTCTCTGAAGATTTAACAGTAAGATGATATATCCATAACTCCCAGCTTCTGTCTGAGATATTCAAAAGTTTCCCTGGGCAGTGGTTTGGTGAAAATGTCAGCAACTTGTTCCTTAGAAGGAACATACTCCAATTTGACCTTTTGTTCCAACACTTGTTCCCGAAGAAAGTGATACTTGATCGGTATATGCTTGGTCTTTGAATGCATGACAGGATTTTTTGAAATGCTGATTGCACTTGTATTATCACATAAGATGGGGATAGGTGGTGTACAGGTGATTTGAAAATCCTGCAAGGTCT
>APFE030138167.1:4444-29878 GCA_000404065.3 Pinus taeda | reverse complement strand
CTCTCTTTAGCCTTCTCTCTTTCATTCCTGACCATTCACTTCAGTCAAAGACATCAGCACGGTCTCCTACCTCGCCCCAAAGACTCCCCTGCAGAAACTGTGTCCCATCCCCGCAGCCAAATTCGCCCTCTTCTCAACTTGCCACCAAAAACCCAAAAACCCCAAAATCAAATTCTTTTATCAGTTTACTAGCCTAATATCAGTGTTACTTTGTTGGTCATCTCCCTAATTGAAAATTTTCCAAGAGAGACCGGGGAGAGCCTTCTCCTGCCCCGTAGGGCTAGCTACGAGGCTGAATGGTTTGATGTAGCTTTGAGATTTGCCTTTCTCAGCCCGAGGTGAAATGTAAAATGCTAACACAAACAACCAGGTGAAACTTCTTGCATGAAAAATTTTATTACTCTTTGCTATGGAAAAAATATGTACTCAATTACAAGTTTATGGGGATTCTATGTTGATAATTAACTAGATTAACATAAATCAAGTGTGCATAAACCTTATTCTTTCTCCTCTTGTTGATGAAACTTTAAATATTAAAGATAACTTCACTTACATCTCATTTTCTTACATATATAGGGAACACAACCAGACCGTTGACCGCCTATCAAAAGAAGGTATAAGTTTGGAAAATGTTATATGGTAGGTTATGGAGCAATGTGAGGTCAACAACTATGAGTATTTTCACAGGCCTTTAAGGGACCCCCTGAAAAGGTTGAATTAACTCATATAAAAAAAGAATGTCCCTCTATATATCTGCACCACATCTCAAACATTGTTATATCTAGGTTATTATGGTTATTCAATAGGATTTGATATCCATTTTTGATATGATGTTAAAACTATTTCCCTAACAATCATTGTATTTTGAAACACAAAATAGCTTTTATACAATAAAACAAAATCATAAAACAACATGAATTCACCTAATACGTATCTTCAAAATCTAATTTTAAATCATTTTAATAATGAATAAAAATAACATTTTTTCTTGAAATGAAAACAAAAAAACTAACCATTATTAAAATATTCTAAAATATATTGTAAAAAAATAAATCCTTACTATTCCTTTACTAATTAAATTAAAATTTTAAAAATCTTATTTCAATAATGGTTTAAAAAAATAAAAATTACCTCTATTACATTTTAACATTTAAAATTTAAAAAACATAAAAAAACAACCCACATAGAATAGAATTAAATAAAAAAACCATGAAAAACCTCCATGCCCACCTTCTTGGAGAAGTCCATATGCAACCAATGAGCTCACTTACTATGATCGAATCTCAAAGGTGTTGGATTCACAAAACGAACAAGGTAAAAGTTGGAATCCCTAAAATTTTGGTTATGTGCCTCAATGAGTATGGCGTTAGAGACGACAAGGATATATGATATAGTAAGCATGGTTTATGTTTAGATAGACCATAAGAAAGTCTAAGCATGAAAGTGTACGGTATTTGGAAAAAAATAAATTTATATTAATTTATCACAGACATTTTATTAAAAAAATTTAATTAAATAAAAAATAATTATTTTAGATTAGATTTTAATTAAAGGGAAATATAACTATCTAAAATTTATGTTTATTTAATTATTAAATTATTTTATAATTAAATTATATATTTTCTAAAATTATTTAAAGGTTTGAAAAAAAATATGTTAAAATATAATTTAATATTTTATATAGTTAAAGTTTATTGTGAAAATTTTATTTATTTAGAGATATCTTTCCATGTTTAAGTTTAAAATTGGTTATAGGTTTTGTTGAGAGAATATCTCAATTTTCAAATATTTATAGTTGGAATTAGTTGGATTTGAGACTAATTATATAAATGTGTAGTAATTAAGTGCAGAGTTGTGAAATAAAGAATATTATTTTGTATGTATTTATGAGTACTGTGTCTCCAAATTTAATTTTTATTTTGATATAAAAGCAGGTTCAGCTTTAACTCTCTCAAAAGAGGGGTTGTGATCATGTAATCTTAGTCGTATAATTATTTGTACATAATTTAGCATAGGCTTGTTGTTATTTTATGTGATTATTAATATAATGTGTGAGTTTTGTGCAAACAGTCATTGATTTTATTGTTGTTGCATATCTGGTAGCTTCAAATTAGCGACATTTGACCAGTAAGTGTTTTACTTGGTCTTGCTGAAAATCATCAAGTGATTCAATCTGTGAATTGGGATCCATCATTCTTTGCAACAACGTGAGGAATGATCATGGAGTTTGCTTTAGTATGCAACAACCAGAAATTAAGAAACCATGCCTTGGGAATTCTCTCATCGAGTCCAGTGGTCTCAGGTTCAAATCGCCTTGCAGGAAACTCAATGGTTGTTGCATAGTAAATATAAAGATGCACACGACCAAGCTCATATGGGAAAGGAAACAAAAAAACAACGATGATAACTACTACATGGAATGCATCGACTGTGATATGTGTCATTAGATGGACCTAAGAACCTTTAAAAGGATCAATGAGAGGTCTACAGTATAAAAACAACTAAATTCGTCAAAAAGGCTCAAAGCTCTGCAGGCTTTGATATATTGTCCCACAACATTTATACATACAGAGTCTTTTTGACATTTCACAAGTTCAAATTCATTTCCTCTTCCACTTGATGAGAAGAGCCTTCCTAGCGTTTACCTCTGTGGCTATCATTTTGATAAATCGTATGGTTCAACATCATATTTTATTTTGCATCCAAAGGGAAACATTCTTGTTGACAACCCTTGCTATTCAAAATGCCTTGCACATAATCTACAAGGCCTTGGAGGGGCCTGCTACATGTTTCTTAATCAAAGTGATGATGTGTCAGACGGTCATGTTAGATGGGAAAATCATCTCCAATGTGACTATATTATGCACATGCACGAGGTAAAATTTCCTACTACAGATGTCGAACTGGTCCAAAGTCTGCAGATCTGATGGGAAACACGAATATGCAAGGTTATTGGGTGGTGTGGATTTGATATTTAATGGTGTCTAAAGTTATTATTATTTTATTTTTGAAATTTATATTACATAAAAGACTAATTATTAAACATAATAACATAGTTTAAATTAGTAGGTCTTGACACTCTTTTGTGCCAAGAGAACATATCACTAATTTTATTATGTGAGTCTGTTATATGTTAATAAGTCTTCTTGTCCTCTAGTGCTTCAAAGGCATTAGTTATAGCTTATCTTTATGTGTATGTAAGTGTGTATGTGAAGAAAGGTCAGTGGTATGATTAATTTCTAAATAAGCTCAGTATCTAGACAACTTACTTGTATAACTAGAATTATGTATTTTGATGCATACTATTAAGATGGAAGCATGTCCATAGAGTGATTCAGTATCGAGGATATTTTTTTGGGTGATCAAGAAGCATCAGTGCTACAAGTATGTGAATGATTGTCAAATGCAATTATATTTTAAATGGAGGTCAAGTGCTAGCTCGAAGTTGTAGTGGAGAATAAATAGATATATCTACGAGATTCTAGAGTGAGTGTAAGTGTTTATGAAGGAAAATCATATAGAGATTATTCTTGTTGTTGTAATTTGTGTTTTCAATGTTTTCCATGCAAACATTAAGGGAAAGACTTGGAAATAATGCTTTCATGCTGAGTTTAGAGTTGGTTAGGGATTTTGTTAACAGAATATCTCAAATTCCATATGTTTGGAATTAGTTGGATGTGAGACCAACTATATAAACATGTGGTAATTTAGTGCAAAGGTGTTCAATAAAGAATATTATTTTGTGTGTATTTCATAGTACTATGCATCCAAATTCAATTTATATTTTATCTTTAGCCTATCTTTCTTCAATATAGAAAAACAAATTATATCCTTTCTTCAATATAGAAAAAAAACCACTAAATGCGAAATTATATGCATCATATATATATATATATATATATATATATATGAACATACTATGGAGACTTCCTAATGAAATAAATGATCAAATGATAGGAGACAGTGAAATGGCTCTAAATTCCTACGGTGATGCGAAGGTCAGCAAGGGATTAGGGTTTGGTTAATTATCTGTGGGAATCTGATAACCTGAAGCTAGAGGGTATGGTAAGTAGTGAAAGTGAAAAGGGTTGTCGATGGTGGAGGAGGACGTGATGGTCAACTTTTAAGCAGACCTCAGACAGAAGGTGACAGTACTACATCGATTAGGGTTCCTGTGGAGACTACTCCTATTTCTTCTTGCTAAGATGGAAGAAGAATTAATGGATTACTTGATAGACTCCTTTGATTCCACGCCAATTTGGACTGAGGATTCACCTCAGCATCACAATATTCCCTCATTGGATTTCTCCCGAGAACCGGCTATATAGGTAGATCCCTATATCGCAACTATGGAAGAAGGGGAGGTCTCTTTAACTACCCTAGGGTTTGCACAACCTCTTTCTACACTTGTCTTTGTCATGACCATATTTTACTGGACTATCAACCTCAATCTATTCTCTTTATCTCATCCCCATCCAAACTTCAAATATGGGAGCACGACCAACTAAACAAGTTGGCATATGGGCCAGGCGAGATGTCTGCTACAGCAGGGGGATTTTTTAAGCTAGAAGCAGAAGCTATTGGTATTGAAAGATTAGGGAACCAAATATTGGGAGAAATAATACCTTCATCTAGGGCACATCGGTCACCGCATATAGTAAAAACTTCAGGATGTTTTGAAGGAGCACCCAAAAGTCCCTTGGAGTAGGAGGAATCTAGGGTCTCTGATTCAGAAAATGTGTAGGCCGACGATATAGGGCAAGAGGGGGAAGTTCTCCACAAAAAATTGTCGAAAAAGTCCAAGTGTACCAAGTTTATAGAACAAGGGTGTTTACTGGTTTTCGGAGAAGGAATCACCATGGCATAGGTCGCAAACACGGAGAATGCAGTATTGGTTACAAGAGTTAGAGGGAAAAATTACACAACGGTACGTCTCAAGTGTTGGGTGATGGAAATTTGTGGATAGGTCATCGAACAATTGCATGCAATTCTTACCATGACAAGGGGCTAGTTTGTCGTAATCTTTGCACATCCTAATCAGGCAATCTAGGTCCTATCCAAATTCTAGCATATAAAGATGGCTCTTGTACTTCTAAAGTGGTGGATGCCCTTATTTGACCTAAAAAAAGAAAAAATGGGTGCCATACCCATTTGGGTAAGGATCCCCGGTTTACCACTACATTTTTTGTCCGAGGATGTGTTCCATTGCATCGGCGACGATTTGGGTGTGTAATTGGACCATGACAAATATTTCATGGAGATAGGGAATGTGGCCATGGATCGTATCCTCATTCATTTGGATACCAGATATGGATTAGTAGAAAGCTTAAAGCTTCAATATCAAGGGCATACCAAATTGCAGATTCTAGGCTATGAAGGGGTTCCTTTCTGATGCATAAGGTATCATGAGGTTGGCCATATTTGTAAGGAATGTCCTCTTTTCACCTCCGTGAAAAAGGACACATTACTGACACATGAATCGGTAGGAACACAGACACGGGAAGAAGGAAGGGAGGTATATAGCACCAATGCACCCAACTACACACCAAGGCAACAAAAGGACACTGGGAAAAGCCCTCAGTGAATGGTAGCTCGACCACCTTCAACAAAGGTTACTTGATCACACTCTTTTGGATCTAGTATGCTTTTAGGTATTGTACTCTCTTCCTCCCTACTTCAATCATCCCATCCTTTACTTTCTAAACTTGCTTCTATATCTTATCTTTATTTGGTACTGTAATATTATCTTGTAATTTGAAATATATCCCATGTCCTGTGGCATCGACTCCTCCTTGCAACCCTTCCCCTGTCCTGACCACTATCGATGGAACCATGTTACCGACTTCGTATGAAAGTGAGGCTTCATCAGATACTACCTCAAGCCATAGATACAACGTTCGATCCCTATCTCACACCAAATCCTCACTATTATCATCCTATCGCATAGGTGATACCTCCCACCCTAAGATACCACGACCTATAGGGGGAAGACATTCAAACATTTATAAAGCCATTCACAATGCTGGGATTAAGGTGGCATTTGGAAAACAAATATCTATTGGTCTAGTTCTTAAAGAAAAAGGTAACCCTGACCTTGCTTCCCCATGAAGTGTTTATCATTTAATTCTAGGGGTATGGCCAACCCTGATAAAAAAATGGCCCTTAGGAGACTCTATGCGATCGAGAAATTGGATGTTATTTTCCTGCATGAAAACCTGGGCGATGGAGATTCTATTAAAAATATCCTGAAGTCCATCCTCCCTGGTTGGAATTTTCATACTCTAGATGCGAGGTAGATCTGGGGGCTGAGTTATGGGTTTCAACAACAAATCTATGAAGATTGACAATATTTGGGGGAGGGAAGTGGTCTTGGGAGCTGATGTCACCTATATGGAATTGGGTTCCCCACTTCGATTGATTAACATATATGGACCCCATCAAAATCGAGAATATTTCTAGGAAAATATGATGATAACATCCTTCATGACATATGATAAAATCATCATTGGTGGTGACCTGAATTTCTCCCTGGGTCATGCTGAATCATGGGGGAATCATGCCCAGACTGACCCTCTCACAGATTTCTTTGAGCATCTCTTGGGCCAACATATTTTTTTAAATATTGACATGGCTCAAATACAATCAACCTAGTGAAATCGGAGAATAGGGGAGGCATCGCTAGCAAGAAGACTGGACTGGTTTCTCATTAAGGCACAAATGGTGGATAGACTTGAAAGGGTCAGACAATTCATAGAGATTGGGGATATATCAAATTACTCTCCCATTTTCTTAGAGGTATTGGATTCCTCTCGCAAGCCAAAAAATACTTTCAAAATCAATTCCACCTAGTTAAGGGAAGAATAATTTCACAAAATTGTCAAAGAATCATTAAATACCTATAGTCAAGAAAGCAGTACACCCTTGTAGAAGTCATTGTCGATAACATGTCTAGACTCAAATGAAGGACAATTGTGTGGGCTAAGGAAAAGAATAAAATGGATGAGGCTACTCTATAGCAAATTGAATCAAAACGTGTTGCTCTGATGGAATCTAACAACACTATCTTTCTTTCCATGGAATATAAACTACATCTAAGTAAACTGGAAGCAGAGAAGATTAGACTACTAAGAAAAAAGGAGGATGAATGGAGACTTAAGAGAAAAGCTATTTGGCTCCAAGTTGGGGATGAAAACACCAAATTATTTCAATAACATGCGAAAGGTAGGAATATCATTAACACCATTTGGTCATTAAACAATGAGTGAGGTATGGAGACCACTACCTTCAATCAACTTACAGACATGGGAATCAAAAATTTTAGCCGCTTATTCAAATCCCCTCGGGAAGCAACTATAGTAGAGGTTATTAGGATTGCCAAACTGCTCTCACGGTTTGTTGACAAAGATGATTTGGATAACCTAAACAAACCGGTCACACTGAGGGAAATAGAAGTTGTACTGAAATGGTTTAAAAGAGACAAGAGTTTGGGACCAGATGGTTGGCCCATTGATTTATACCTTAATTTCTTCAAATTAATTGGTAGGGATCTTCTACTGGCTATTGACGATTTCATCTTGAGCGAAAAAAATGTATGAAGGATTTAACTCCACTTTCATCGCCCTTATCCCAAAAACTAATAATCCCCTGTCTTTTGATGACTTCCACCCCATATCCTTATGTAATTGCATATACAGGATCATCTCCAAAACCATTTCTAACCATATCAAACCCATATTATCCCATCACATATCCAAAGAAAAAATTTCTTTCCTCAATCATCGTTAGATCCATGAGGCCATAGGTATAGGCTAGGAAGGACTCCATTCCATCAAGCTTAGGAACCTCGAGAGCATCATCCTCAAAATTGACCTTTCTAAAGCTTTTGACAGAACTAATTGGACCTACCTTCACCTCCTACTAACCCACATTGGGTTTCCTCACTCCTTGATCAACTGGATCATGTGTTTTGTTTCCTCAACCTCTTACAGCATCCTCATAAATGGAGCAGCCTCAAATTTATTTCATGCGGAATGGGGACTCAGAAAAAGCTGCCCATCATCACCTATGCTTTTCCTTCTTATCATGGAAGTATTAAGAAGACTCATCCCCACTGCCAAAACCTCTGGGGATCTCAATGGGGTAAAAAAGACTGATGTTTTCTCTCTGAAACATCTCTTATTTTTTTATGATGTCCTCATTTTCGTTGATGGATCCATTAGAGACTATAAATTTTATGCATATCCTAGCTATCTTCTACAAAGTTATAGGTATTATGCCCAACTAGATCAAGTCCACTATCGTGATTGTTAATAGCTCACTCAATGACCATGTTTATGCACTACAACAATTCTCGTACATGCACTTGCTTCTTGAGTACGACATCAAATATTTGGGCTACAGACTCAAACCTAACAATTATTGCATTGTGGATTGGACATGGTAGATTGCAAAAATAGAGGCAAGAATCAATATTTGGCAACAACGATGGTTGTCAAGAGATGGAAGATTGGTTCTCATAAAATTAGTGCTTGAATCCATTCCAATATATTGGATGGCCCTAGCTTGGATTCCAAAGGGCATCACCAACAAAATCCAAAAAAATTATTGCAGATTCTTATGGAGAGGAAGTTATGAAGGTAGGAAATTTGCATGAGTTAAATGGGACTAGATGTCTAAACCCAAGAAATGGGGTGGATGGGGTATGAAGGACCTCAATGTTTTTGGAAAGGCCCTCACAGAAAAAATGGGTTTCCATCTTCTCACCACCACTAGGCTCTGGCAAGAAGTGGTATACCATAAATACATATATCCCCAATCGATAATGGACTAGATTCGTAGTCCTATCAGAAATAGAACTAACATCTCCACTTTTGCGAGCTATCACCCAATCCATATCAGTCATAAAAAAAGGATCGGCTTGGCATGTAGGAACAGGTGAAAAGGTATGTATTAGAAAAGATGCATGGTTGACATGTGGGAATGCACACCTTCTCCCGAATGATCTCAAGTAGTATCTCGACTTTGCTGGCATAAAATATCTATCTCAGATTACAGATGATGAATACACAACATTTCTCTCTCAAGCATGGAAATTGACCCTACACCTCATGATCCCTAATCAATGGAGACAAGACTGGGATAGATATATTAGTGCACTTATTGAATCCCATGTCAGAATAACAGATCGGGAGGATAAACTGATATGGTCCATATCCTCCCATGGTATATACACTCCAAAAGAGGGATACACGTTTATATTTTCAGATCAAGAACCAGAGATAACTAACTGGTGGTGCTGTCCTCTCTGGAAATTAAAATCTCCCCTAAAAAAATATATATATCATGTGGATACTGTTAAAAAAAAAGTTCCTACCGACAAAAGTATTCAAAGCAGATCAATTCGCGTCCCCTCATGTTCTTGTCTTTGTAAGGAAAATGCAGAATCAATTGACCATATATTTTTATTTTGTCCTATGGCCCTATTCATATGGAAGCACTTATATCAGTCTCTTGGAATCAATCTTAGATGGAAAGGGGCAAACATCCTTTCCACCTGGAACACATGGTGGCACAATGCTAATGATCACAAACTTAACAACCTTCCTCTATTAGTCTTCTGGGGCATTTTTATAGCAAGATAAAAACAAATATTTCAAGACACTTCCAACAATTGGAACTCCACATGTTCTAACATTGAGGCTCTGTATCAATTAATACCAAATGAGGAACAATAGCATCGGATCCACCACATAGTCCCTAAAGCCATTGACAAATCCTTTCCCTGGGCATATTTTGATGGATATGCCCAAGAAATTGGTATTGGAGGTGGAGCCATCTTATATATATTCGAGAACCATTTTTACAAACTAAAGATGGGATTTGGCCGAGGCACTAAAAATTATGCAGAACTAAATAGCCCTAGACTTCTCCTTAACTTCGCACTTGAGAAGCATTGCAATCGGATATAGATATTTGGAGACTCCAAAATTGTTATGTATTGGTTTAACTCTCTATCTCATTGTCACGTGCACACACTCAGAGGACTACTAGAATAAACTACAACATTAAAATCTCATTTTGATTTTATTGTTCATAACCATATTTATAGGGAAAAGAACCAAATTTTTTACAGTCCTTCCAAGGAAGCCGTGTAGCAGCCCATCAACCAATGGATAATACAGGAACAATAGGGATAGGAAAACTATCAGTACTACCACCGGCCATTCATAAAGCATCCAGCAGCTGCGGATCTAACATATCTGACATCATGATCCTCAGTAATTTTTTATTGACTTTTTCTGCCATATATTTTTGCTAAAACAATCTATATACTACTTAATACTGCTACAAATTTTTTGTAAATATACATGATACTATGAATTGATGCTCAATTGATAGATGGCAAGGTCCATCTTTGTTTAAGCATAATACTTTATGCAGCTGATACAACATGTAATTTTCAATATAATATAATGGAAATTACAATTTTTTCCTTGGGGAAAAAAAGAAAACAAATTATATTATATAATAACATATGATAAACAAGTAGAAATTCCAAAAAAAAACTCTACCAAAAACCCCTAATTTTTGCAAATTTTTACGTCTAAAACTTATTTGTATTTATATGGATTTTTCATGCATGGTGTCATACACCAGGCACTCCTACACTAGAGCACCACCTCGCTTTGTCTTTGTGATGATAAAAATCCCAAGCTTACTTTTACATCCAGCCATAGGCCATAGGCCATAGCCTTGTTTTTTAATCAACGTGAAGGTTTCTATATGCCACATTCATAATGGCAATCTAAATATATATTTCGTCGGTTGGCTCAAAAACCTCATGGTTAAATCTCTCTTTGTGTGAAGGTCACCGGTTCAAAAGCCCATGGGTACAAAAAAATCCAACTATGTTAAGGGTTGGTGTGGCCTAAACTAGGTGTGATCCTTAGATGACTTCAATGATTTAGAGTAAATTCCCTTGAGTCACAGTTTCTTAATCAAAGACTAATCATCCAAGTCACGAACAAACTCACCAAAAAAATAAACAAAGTTTATAATGATTAAAACCTTTTTGTGATACAATGTTATATAATTATAGAGAGAAATTTATTTATAATATAACTTTCATATTAAATTTTTTTATTTATAAATTAAGATAATTATTAATTTCAAATCAAAAATACAATTTTTTTTTTTTTTTTTGAAAGAAATGAGTAGGAATTTTTATTAAAAAAATATGGTTACTAGGTCATAACCTTTACATATTCCAATCTTCCTTGGAGATTTGAAATTGAGCACGAAGTCTCAATCCAAACCCTCAAATTTCAGACCCTTTCCAACTAAAAATTCTCCATAAAAACTTCCACTATCCAAATTCATTTACATTCCATTATTTAATACTTTTGTTTTGACTTAGTGTGACTTCTTATTTTCCTTGGTGAAATGTCTTTTCCTTTCTTCCCAAAGTCCAATGCGTGTTTTCTTCAATTTATAGGGAATCATTCTTCGGGAATTGAAATTTGGATTCTTCCTCATTTGTCAGAGATCTTCCCAATAAGATGTTTTTCTAACAAGAATCCTTGTGGATTTAGGACGAAATTAGTTTCCACAAGGGTTCGTTGTTTTTCCACTTTTTCTAAGTCCAAAGGATCTATTGACAGTGCTGGATCCATCAACATTCAGGGGATCTCCCTGATATGAGGTCCCAATTATAACTCAAACCATTTGGTGTAGGAGTCTCATTCGGTATGATGGTCGGTTGCCAAATACTTAGAGATTTTCCTCGGCTCTAGGTTTCAACACAAGAGAGTGTTGCAATGGTACCTTCGACAATGAAGGTGAGTATGCCTAGTGAGTGTGCAACGTGACTATGTATGGGTTCTCTTACTGCAAAAGGGAGGAGAAAAGTGAGCATCTAAGTGAAAGGTAATAGTACCACACAAGAAGAGACACACGCGAACCAGAAAGAACTGTCTAGCATCCAGCAGAATAGTCCACAGCGGATGCGGCAATCATTAATACCAAAGAATAGGGAAAGACGCATCTACCATCTAGCGGAATAGTCCATAGCAGATGTGATGGTCATTATAGCCGATGAGTGAGGAAAGGTTTGTCTACTTCCTACGAAGTATTCCACAAGGATGAGACAGTAGTCATGAGCATTATTGCACATTCACAATAATATAAGCACTAAAACAACTGAAATAGTTCAACTATATTAGTAAATGTGAAACAAACATGAAATATAAATGTTCACAGAATAGTCTTACAAACATCCATAAGTCATGCATGGAAAAGTGTTGGCATGAAAAGGCTTTTGTATTAAGAAAAACTTCCAGGACACATATTCACATCATACATCACTAGCTAAAATAGTGGTACATTGGAGCAACTCCTTGCTCCTCAAAGAAATGACTGAAACTATCTATGCTTTACAGGAGGACCCAAGGTGAAAATTCCTTTGCTCATGCAATGAGGGAGTATATATAACCAAGGGGTGATGCCTGACCCTTGTGAATCTTTGAGTACCCTCATGATTGTTCAACTTCCTATGAATTTTCAACTGACATGACTCTTCATTTTCATGTGTGTCCATTAGACTTCCACTATACATTACATTTGATTTATAATATACATGGCTCATAATGATGATGTGACCTTTGAAAACTCATGACATGAATTGACATGAAATTACTGACATGGACTAGCCTGCTGAGCTGGCAATGTCAAGCCGATGTTGCGGCTAAGTGATAGATGCCTTCTTGGATGTGCCTTTTGTTCTCCTCTACATAGCTTGATGATGCGGGGTATTCAATGATCTTTGGTCTTAAGAGGTTGTTGCATTCATGTGTTCCTTTTTCTTCTTCTTGATAAGCTTCTTTGTTCGTCCAACTGTGAGTGTCTTCTAGCATGTTCGTTCCTTCTCCTCCTTCTTCATCGTCTCGCCATGATCTAAGAGTGTGCATGTTCTTGCAATTCACTCATGATGGGATGACTTCAAATCCAAAAACTCCCTAGTCTAAGATGATTCATTCTTATCCATGGACTCAGCCCAGGACAAATGACAAGATGGGAAATATGGCTTTCTAACTGTGCATTATGCAGTTCTAGGTGATAGGGAGGGAGGTTGGTCACTGAGCTTGCATAGGGTGCACCTCAGGCTTGGCTAAGGAACTTCTGAGCACAATCCTCACTGCCAGGAAATATTGTGTTGAAGCCAGTGGGAGATAGGATTGCGCAGTTGAGGTAGTTAGTGGATGATGCAGGATGGGACCCTGGGAGGAAGGTCAACATAATATTCATAGGAAAGGCAGGATTGGGCAGCAGAAGGGCCTGGGAGGATAGGTCTGCACAGTTCTTGAGATCAGTGAGTCCCAAATAAGGGAGGATAATGGGGAGACACTTTTGTGCAGTTCTAGGAGGCAAGGAAGGCTTGGTCCTCTATGCACTGTATGGTTCCAATAGGAAGGCAAGAAGCTTGATGACTGATCTTGTGAAATGCGTAGTTCAGGTCAGGCTGGGAAAGTTACTGTGCAATTATGGGGATGAAGGCAAGTTGCTCAGCTCTAGAATTGCACAGTTCATCTATCCTAGGGAATAGTGGTTTTGCACTACAAATTTCTAGGCAGCATTGTTACATCATTGAGGGTTGAAATTGTGCAGTCCGTAGTTCACTCGAGATCTGGTGAAAGTGAGTTGCCCAGTCAGAAGGATTTTCGGAGAAATGGCTGTGTGGAAGGAAATTGAGCTTATGAGGAACTTGAACTTGTGATCACACACTTAGCATACTTCAACAAAACAACAACATAGACCACCAGAACAAGAAAAAGCATTACCCTCTATGAGACTGTCCTAGAACAAAAAAGTGACAAGTGTGACACTTGAGATGAACTTAGAATGACCGTGAAGACACTTGTGTGATAGTGCTTAAAAATCTTGTGTATAAGTGTGATAAATGTTTACATATCTAGGACAAATCGAATAAAAAAAGACCAACTTTCGAAATCACTAGAAAAGGATCGCCAGCATGGTAACACAATCAAACACACCAAAAGACGATAGTTTATCAAACAAGGAAAAGGGGTGAAAAGATTCTTAGAAAGCTCATGAAATGAGCTCAAGTGTTTGTTACCATAAAGGGAAAAACCAAGGAAGGCTCTGAAATTTAAGTGCAAGCCAAAACTTTGGAGAGTGTTGCAGCCATTACAATAGGATCCTCATTGGGATGTGTTTTTTCCTGCTTGATTTTTGTTGTCGCTAATGCAATTTCTTTGGTTTATCTGCTTCCTTTTTGTCTACTAGTTTTTCTTTATCTTGAACCTCTTCCTCTTTAAATATTGTATAGTGGTCACCTTGAGCACCTTCCCACCATTTGGGCCTTCAATTGTTTTTCCAATCTTTGATGTTTCTATAAACGCTTGGGGTAGATTTTAATGACATGCCTCATTTTATAGCATGCTCTACATTAGAATGAAATATTATCATAATCGAGCTTTTAAACCAAACATAGTTTGGAGCTGTAAAACTAATATCCATTTGAAAACCCTTTTTGATGTCCATCTCGACACATATCTTGGTATAAGTAGTCATGAAAATTTTTACAGATTTAGGACAATGGAAATAAAACTTTCCCAACACATTCTCAATAGAGGATAGTAATGGAAGATTCAAAAAATTCAAGGGAAGGTTTGGAGGCCTTACCCAAACTGGAGTCATAGAGATTGATGTCGTTACTGGATCAAAAGTGGGAGTCTAGGGTAGGATGAAGAGACTGACACTACCCAAAAACCATGACGCAGCTTCGTAAATGGACTTCTTGTTGACACCTAATCTTTCGGATTAGGTAAATCGATGTACAATAGTGTAAATAGAAAATAAGGGGAATTGGAATATGAAGAGATAGTAGGAAATGAAAACCAAGAGTCTCTCCCTTCATGTATATATCTATGATCAATCTTAATGCAAAAACACAATTTGCTTCTTTCACATACCTTTTGATGATCAACACTCACAGTGGGATGATCAAACTTGATTATGGGATGGTTATGAATTTATGATAGATATTTTTGCTTACTTCATACTTATGTATTTATATTATCATTTGTATATTTATCATGGGATAGGTTACAGTAATGTAACAGACTCTTTTTCAGTATGTGGATTGCCACCATATTTTGATATATGCTTTCCGTGGAGTATCTACAACATGTGATTTTTAGACATATTAATGAAAGTTATGATTTTTCTTTGGGGAAAAAACATAATTCGCTTTAAGGAGTTACACTTTGGCCTGACATGGTATAAGAGCCAAACCCTTTTTGGCTTCCTTCATTAGGGGAATTTTGAGGTCTAAAATGTGCCTCCTAAGAAAAATGTATAACCAAAATGAACTTTATAAGAACCACTAGGATTCAAGATGATGATGTCAACCATGGGGGATGATTCACCATTTTTGGAGTAAAAAAGTAAAAAGATAAAAAAAATAATAAGATAATAAAACTACTTTTTAACTCATATTTTCAACTTATATCCCTAATGTTTTACTCAAAGTTTGAGTGGGAGTAATCATTGGATGAAAAATTTAATTCCTCATCCAAGGAGTACCCATGTTGCATACTTTTGATGGAGCTTGCTACATGAAAAATGAGAAATACATGGAAAAACGCCATTGCAATCACATTTTCATGTATTTCTAATTTTTCATGTAGTAAGTTCCATCATCTAAAATATGCAACATGGGTACTCCTTGGATGATGAATCAAATTTTGCATCCAATGAGTGTTTCCTGCTTGAAATTTGAGTAAACCCATAGGGAGATAAGTTGAAAATACGAGTTGAAAAAATAGTTTTTTCTTTTTCCCTCTGAAATTTGATGATGTAATCTAATCTTATTTTATTGTTTCCACTATTATTTTATAATTTCCTTAGGAGGCCCATTTTAGACCTCAAAATTCCCCTAATTTTTTCCCTTGTAACTCCCTCCTACCTCTGTTCTGCATATTTTTGCAGAACTGAAACCTTTGCCTTTGTTTCTTCATGCAAGGCAATTGCCTTCTCCTCTCGCCTTTGCCTTCCCTTCACTCATGCACTCAACAAGTATGGTTGCAATATCACCCAAAGCATTGAATTGTTCTTGGCGATAGCATGCATCCTCCCAACCTTGCAACTGCAAGTTTTCCGCATAAACGGTGTTGTATGTGCCACCATCTGTCATTTCACTCATGAGTTGTAGTTTTGAATTGGAGTCGATGGCAGAGGCGGTGCATAAATGGTGTCTGTGATGGTGTCGGACTGACTGTGGGCAGAGTGTTTGACTGTTGTGGAAGAGTAGCAAACAACGACATCGTTCCATTCCCAAATGTCTGACGACATCGTTCCATACCCAAACGTCCCACTCTTCATGATAGAGTAATATGTTCTGCTGAGTAGAATGATAGAGTAATACGTTCTGCTGAGTAGAATGGTGAGGGCGTTTTTTTCCAAGAAATTTTGTCTGAGTATTTTCCAGAGATGTGTTCTTTGCTTAATACTCTTTTTTTTCTTGAATATCGGTAGATATATTAATTATAGAGGTGTAAATTTGCTATAGTGTGAATGTGGATTGGATGGCAGATATATATATATATATATATATATATATATATATATATATATATATATTACATGATCTTTTAATACCATATGCTCCTTTATGTTTTGGTTATATAAAAGAGGCCATATTGTGTTGATGATGTTTTGAAGACTTTGCCACTGAATTTATTACAGATACATCAATTTATTTTTGTGCAACCACTCAAATTTTTTGAGGCCAAATCATTTTTTATTATGCATTCACTAATTTGATTATGGGAGTAGTTCTGTCTAGCAAAGAGTCCCAGAAGGTAAAACACACCCTCTTTTTCAATGAGTTGTGGAAAGGGGTTTATGAGGGAGAAGGAGATAATGCACCTGCAAAACCCACTTCAGATAAGGAGATTCCCATTTGAGGAATAAGAATAGCAAGGCCTATGCCTTAATTACATCATCTATAAATTAAGAGGTGAGTCTCCATATTTCACCATTTTAAAATGATTTTGAAGCCTTAAAGAAGTTGAAGGAGTTGTATGACTCACACTTTGAACTTGAAGTTGTCCAATTGATGATTAAATTGTTCAATCTTGAATTAAAAAATGATGACCCTCTTGCTTTAGCATCAGAAGTAAGATCCATTATGCATGATATAAAAACCACTATTGTTGAAATAGATATTAATCTCATATCTTATGTCAAGGCACTATATCCCACATTTTCACATTATCTTGAGTCATTGCAAGCAAGTGGAAACCTCAAGGAGATTACCTTTGACTCCCTTGAGAAGAAGCTTGTTGAGAGATATAAGTATTTTGGGAAGAAGACAACTCCTCAATCTTTTGAAGAACTTGTGTGTCTTGTACATAGAGAGAAGAATCATGCACATGATTCTTCTAGAGGTAGAAGTGGCTGAAGAGGAAGAGGAAGAAGAAAATTTAAAGGTAGGGGGAGCTAACAATGCCAAGGAGAAAATTTTGATCTTCATTGCATATGTTACAATAGATATGGACATGATGCATCCAAATGTAAGTTTCCTTGGGACAGAATTGAAAAGGAAATAAATTAAAGAAAAAGGTAAAACCAATGACAAAGAGAAAGGTAAAGCACCTGAATCCGCTCACTATGTTGTGGCACACTGTAATAATGGAGTAACTGAAGACTTGTTTAATGCTTCACTTTCTTCTTGGAAAGATGATTGGTTTCTTGATTCAGAAGCAACTTGCCACATGACTTTTATGAGATATTGTTTTGAATAATTCACTGACAATGTTGATGGAGCAATATATTTTGCGGACAAGTCAAAACTCAAGCCATCAAGGCTTGGCACCATTATGCTCAAACTTCCTGGTCTTCCATACTTTCTTCTACATGATGTTTTATATCTCCCGAATTTGAGAAGAAACTTGTTTTCTTTGGTCCACATTTGCCAACAAGGACACTCCATTCATATATTTAATGGCAAGATCGAGGTCAGAAAATAATCATATCACTCACTTTTCATGATGGGGATAGAAGAAGAAAGACTTCTGAAGCTGCAAGATACCTTTTCTCGTGCACAAAACTTTCATACAATTCTCACTATGATGAAGGTACATTTCCATCAAGTCTTTTATGGCATGCTAGATCTAGACACTTGAACTATGATAACCTTTTTCTATTGACTAAAAATGGTGTTACTAGTTTTCCTACAATTCCTAGGAAACTTAAGCAATGTGATGCTTATATATTAGGAAAGAACAACAAACAATTATTTCGTGATTCTCATTCTAAAGCATGTAGAAAAATTGAACTCATTCATTAGGATTTATGTGGTCCAATTCTTGTTCCTTATGCAAATGGTAATAAATATATGATGACATTTATTGATGACTACACCGGAATGTGTTGGTTTATTTATCGAAGGACAAGTCTGATGCTTTTGAAACATTCAATAATTTTCATGCATGGACTAAAAATGATGCACATTGTCATATTAGCTCTATTCACATTGATAATGGAAAAGAATACACTTCAAATAATTTTGAAAACTATCTTGGCGAGCATGGGATCAAACATCAAACAATTGTGCCTTATAATCCCCAATAGAATGAGTAGCTAAAATAATGAACAAAACAATATTAAATATGGTACGTTCCATGATGTTTTTAAAGAATGTTAAACTGATGTTTTGGTTTGATGCAGTTCTATATGTTGTGTATATAAACAATAGGTTTCCATCTAATGCTATTAGAAACAAGACTCTGTGTGAAATTTGGTATGGCCACATTCTTTCTATAAAGAATCTCAGGGTCTTTGGTTCCGCTTGTTATGCCTAGATACCTAAGGAAAAAGTAAACAAACTCGATGAAAGGAGTCATAAGTGTATCTTCTTGGGGTACTCAAATACCTATGAAGAATATTGTCTCTATGATGAAGTTAATAATAAGTTTATAATATCTATATATGTGATCTTTCTTAAACCTTCCAAGACTGACAATGTTGTTGAGCAACAGTTTGATCGCTTGGATAGATCTAGACATGCAAAATCTTTTCAAAAATTTTATAATGAGATTCCACATCTTGAAGGAGGGATTCCAATACTGGATCAATCTGTGGAATATTGTTCTGAAGCACTCTCTCCCCCACATGAAACTCCAACCATTGATGACACTTTGAGTGATGTGATTGACAGAATTGGGAGACAAAATATTGATTCATATCCAACTCAGTCAACTGTGTAACCTAGCCCATCTCAGAAAGGTCCTCCAAAATGGCTAACATATACACTTGAATGTGTTCATCCTAATGAGATTGGAAAGACACGAGAAAGAACAACAACCAGAAAAAAAGGAGGTGATCTAGACAATTCTGATTCACCTATTGATATGGAATCTAGATGTTTCTTAGGAATGTGAAATGAAATTGTCTATAGATTTTGAACCAACTTCCTTCAAAGAATCCACTTCTCATGATGAATGGAAAGAAGCGATGTAGAAAGAATATGATGCCTTGATAAAGAATGGCACCTGGAAGCTAGTTGATCCTCCATTAGAAACCAAACCAATAGGCTGCAAGTGGGTCTACAAGAACAAGTATAAAGAAAATGGCTCACTTGACAAGCACAAATATAGGCTTGTGGCAAAAAAATGTGCACATAAGGAAGGGGTAAACTATGAGGAGACTTTTCCCCCACAACAAAATGGGCTACCATCTAGAGACTATTTTCCTTGGAAATGCAGAACTGTTGGAAAGTCCTTCAAATGGATGTAAAAACTGCTTTCTTGAATGGAGATATGAAAGAGATTTTTTTTTTATGTCCCATCCAGAAGGATTTGTTTTGAAGGGTCAAGAACACAAAGTATGCAAGCTTGTAAAATCCTTGTATGGCCTCAATCAAGCACCACAAGCCTGGTATGAGAATTTAATTGAACATCTTCTGAAACTCAACTTCAAACATTATGATCTTGATAATGCAACTTTGTTTGTGAAGAAAGTTAGCAAAACAATTGTAAACTTGTGGTGTATGTAGATGATATTCTTATGACAGGGAATAATGAGAGCTACATTGCATCCATAAATAAGGAATTGAGGAAAGGTTTTGAAATGACTAGCTTGGGATATGTTCACTACTATCTTGGTATTGAAGTAACTCAACATCCAAAGTTTATATTCCTCTCTCAGAAGAAGAACATTGGAGATCTGTTGAACAAGTTTGGCATGGTTGAGTACAATCCTTTGACGACTCCAATGGAACAGAACTTAAAGCTCACATCCATTAAAGGAAAAGAATTTGAAGATGAAACAAAGTATAGGCATCTTGTAGGAGGTCTCAACTACCTAACTACTACCAGACCAGACATTTCATTTGTTGCTGGAATCCTCTCCTGGTTTATGAAAAAGACTTGTGAGGGACATTGGTCTACTACAAAAAGAGTTTTAAAGTACTTGAAGGGAACTCAAGAATTTGGACTTAAGTACACATAGGTGGGCGACTTCAGATTGATTGGATACTTTGATTCAGACTTCGATGGAGATAAATAAACTAGGGTATCTACTTCAGGTTATGCTATGGGTCTTGAATCAAGAGCTATCTCCTGGATTTCACACAAACAATCAGTTCCAACAAATTCCACAACTAAGGTAGAATATGTTGCAACAACTGAACCAACAAAGAAAATTGTGTGGCTCAAGAAAACTTTAGAAGATTTGCAGGAGAAACAAGTGCATTCAACTACTCTCGTGATTGACAACACTTATGCAATAAAATTGGCTAAGAACCTAATGTTCCATGATTGAAAAAAACACATCAATACAAAATACCATCTAATTTGACATCATGTTGAGGCCAAGACAATTCACCTACATCATTGTTCCACAAATGAGTAGATTGCAGACATCTTCACCAAAGTGGTTGGAAGAGAAAAGTTCAAAAGATTTAGAATGATGCTTGGAATCACCAACATCCCTTTAGATTAAGGGGGGGAATATTGACACTTGATCTTTGGGATTAGATAAATCCATGTAAAATAGTGTATATAAAAAATAAGCAGAATTGGAATATGAAGAGACAGTGGGATATGAAGCCCAAGAGTCTCTCCCTCCATGTATATATCTATGATCAATCTTAATGCAAAAACACAATTCGCTTTGAGGAGTTACCTCCTAGCTTGACTCTTCTTGTCCTCTATATTATAAAAAACCACAACAAAAAAACCCCAAGCTATAGGGTAAATATTTAGTTCATCTGTCAAAAGGGGCTTTCATGTCTTAGAGATCCAATTGTTTAGACTAGTCAGCTATGACTAGTATGTGAAAATTCCAAACTCGAATCCTATTGGAGTACTAAAAATTATTCTTCTAATTTTTAATTTAATTTAACAACATATTTACTGTTTGCTATAGAAAATACTAAACAAATCGGACTACAACCTACAAAAATAAAATTGCGGAAGAATAAATGTTGGAAGAAATGTTGGCACACACACATAAAATAACACAATTATTTTTCAATAAAAGT
Source organism: Pinus taeda (assembly GCA_000404065.3). Taxonomy (NCBI): domain Eukaryota; kingdom Viridiplantae; phylum Streptophyta; class Pinopsida; order Pinales; family Pinaceae; genus Pinus; species Pinus taeda. The sequence continues at coordinate 8,313 of APFE030138167.1, read as the reverse complement.
CCATGGAAAAACCCAACATGGGAAAACCGATGTAGCAGCTGAGGGTTTTATTATTAAGCAATAGTGAAATAATATGAGTACAACTGGATGTTGAAACTAGAAATCCCACAAAGAATTACTGGCAAGAAATCTAGAGAGAAATTTTACTCACCCCATAGGTAATCTCCCAGCACAACTTTCCTTCAAAATTTTGACCCTTTGAGCCTCTATGTCAACCTCTACACTACTCTATGTAGCTGGTTGGACGTCTAGCCTTGGACTAGACCCTAATGAAGTCGTTCTTCCTTCTGCTGACCAGAAAGGCGCTTCTCTGGCATTCTGAGACTCCTCCCCAACCATTGGAATTGAAAACGTCAATCTCTCCTAGCAAATCGAGTTGCCTATAGAGGCTACTGCAATGCCCCAGCGTAAGCCTCTTTGTGGCTCTTCTACCTCTCTAAAATTGCACTCACCAGATCTAGAAATATTCCTTCATCTTCACTATCTCTACCCCTCTCTTGCTTCTTCGGTCCCAGTCTCTCTCTCTAGTAGTTGACTATTTTTAATCTAGAAATCGACCTTATCATGAAATCGAACCTCTCAAGTGTACTTTCCACCACCACATCGACCTCCTCTTATAATCCTCTGTTGAAGCACCAACAACCAAGATTAAAATTTAATCAATGTCTATGATCATCTTGGAGTTGATCTGTATACGTTTCTAGATCATTTACACCTTGACTTAATTAATTAACCATATTCCCTAAGTTTAGACTTAGAAAATATTTAAAAATTGTTTAAAAATCTAATTAGGTCATTTCTAGGAATAATTTCCATAAATGAATTTTGGGTTTTGGAGATCTCATGTATTATAGCCTCTCCACAAAATTTCAAGGCTAGAACACATTGGATGCTACACAAACTAACACTCCTTAGCGAGGAATGCGTTCTAGTGCTACTGCACACCTTGTAGCAGCAACATGTCTCTGCATCATCTCCTCTCACACTGTTGATGTCTAGCCATGCTACCCACCAACCACTATGCAACTCTGATATATGTTTCATATTTGTTCTTGTTGACCCTACTGAACTATTACCAACACTGCATCTGCACTGCAATTCCCTATCATCTATTGTTGTTGCAACTACAACAATGGAAACTGAGAATCATCCTAAAGACTGAATCAACTGTGATCAGTATGGTGCATCTGATACCCGAGTCTCTGACTGCTACTAGTATCTACATTGTCACAGAAGAATTTGTATTGTTTCTAACTCTGCACTATGCCAACTGCATTGTTTCCCACTCTGCACTGCGATCCTCAGGATCTTACTGCTACTATACTCTGCACTGCGCTCCTCAGGATCTTACTGCTACTATACTCTGCACTGCGCTCCTCAAGATCTTACTGCTACTATACTCTACACTGCGCTCCTCAAGATCTTACTGCTACTATACTCTGCACTGTGCTCCTCAAGATCTTACTGCTACTATACTCTGCATTGCACTCCTCAGGATCTTACTGCTACTATACTCTACATTGTGCTCCTCGGGATCTTACTACTACTATAATCTACACTGCGCTCGTCAGGATCTTACCGCTACTATACTCTGCACTTGTCATTCTGGCATCTGACTACATCAACTGACATTGATACATCCTACTACTGAATATTGTTGGCACCCATACCAAGGTATTGATCCATGAGGTGGAATACTCAAGGATCTTTCCCTTCTATAGCACTCTAGGGCTAAAAACCAAGTCACTCCACCTCACTCCTCGATGTATATCAAAAAACATGGTGAATTCTTCCTCCAAGTAGGAGGAAAGCCTATCGATCTTTGTTGATGTTGCTTGTTATTCCTACTTCTCCTCCTTATCATTATTCCTCAGAAGAAACTGGGTACTGTAGTGACCAAGCTCACCACACCTAAAGCACTTGACCTTTAACAGGTCCTTCTTCTTCTTTCTCTGCTCCCCATGTCCCTGACTAGAACTCTTCTATTCGAGGGCCACATTATTCTCCTCCTCCACCTACTTTGATCCGTTGTTGTTGCCACTAATGGACATATTTAATAGAGCTCGTCTCAACTCCTCTTGCTGCAAATTGGCCCAAATCCTCTCCCACCTTAGCAAGGTATCTCTTCACAAGATACTTTAGATGAATACCTTCCACTCCTCGAAGACAATGTTTAGTGCCAATCACACTAGCTCTGTGGTTTGAGGCATTACCCCAACAACTGAAAACTAATCCTGGACCTCTTGAATCCTGGTGAGGAAGAGTTCTATGCCTTCCCCTTTCTGCATCCTGATGCATCTCAGCTTCTCCTCTAGGTACATCTTCTGCTACTCGAAAGTACCCTGGTATAGTGTGGAGAGAGTCTCCCACATATATTTGGAAATATCTTTGCTAGTTATATGTGAGACAATATGATCCTATACTTTGTCTAGAATCAACCTCTTCACCCGTTTCATCTCCTTTATGTACTCCTTCAACTAATTTGCATCCTCAAAATTTCTACCACTGCATCAATATACATCTTCAGGCTAAACTCATCAAGAAGGAAGGACATACTTGCCTTCCAGATGACATAGTTGTAAGCTCCATCCAACCTGTCTGATCACAGAGCCTAGTAGTGGCCATCTCAACAAAATGTCAAAAATCTCTTCTTTCCTTCTACTCAGTTATAAGCACTCACTTCTAGAGTGAGAAGATCTACTCATAACCACTCTGATTTGCAAGGAAAAATTGAACTTCTTGAGACGAGAAGTTCCCTAAGGAAATTTTTCCCTCTGTGTGTGCTCTTGTTCCTTCCACCCGATGTTGGATTTCTTCTAGCAAACAGCTACAAAAATCACTGCGTCTGGCTAGAGATATTCTCAACAAAAAATCTAAATTGCTCCTTGTTATAGACATATTTGGGCACTAAAACCCCAAATCATATATGTCGATAAACCAAGGGCTTCTAAGTCCCTAAAAGTGTTGTTTCATGCCCTAAAGGAACAAGGTCAGTTGATTATATCATCTCCTAGAAATTCTCCACAGAAAACTGCTTAGAATTGGTCAAAACTGGACCATACAGACTGCTCAGTCCAGAGGATGTGATGCATGTCACCTACTCAACGTAAAAAGTGTGATGCATAATGAAAAGCCCTTCTGTAGGGTGCGATGGGCGAGAGTAGACAAATGGCAGAGACAGTTTGCAAGGTGGATGATCATGGAATCTTCTAGAAACTTCTCTTGTGACACTTGCCTCTCTGAATTCGCCCAGGGATGAGTAAGAGATCATCAATCTCCAAGTGGAATCAAGAACTATCAGAGAGAGGACACTAATCAAAATCCCAAAAGTTGACTCACCCTATTCCAATCATCTATATATGGATCCCTCATCCCAAAGATCCAGGAGGCTGGAACATTGTGTCTTATAAGGAAGTGTTGTTGGTTTCCTAGTGGAATATCATACTGTTGGGTGATCTAAGCTTTTCATGAGGTGAATAAGGGCTTTCATGCTGGGAGGATGACGCTGCGTCAAATCAATGGGTTGTAATCTTCTCTTCTAATCTCTATATCAGTAAAGCTATTCAAGTTTTCCTCCACATCCTTGTATGTTTGCTAATATATGCATGTATGTGGTCAATATATATCTGGTCGTATATTGTTTATGACTGTAGATCTATGAACTTTGAAGGTATTATGCTGCTTTGACTTTACAGGTACTCTTTGAAGCGGAGAGGTCAAGGGGGGAGTGGCAAAAATCTGTCAAAGGGGAGAAGGAACAAGCAGAGAACCAAGCGAAAGATCGAGGTTGGTATTCTTTTCTCTTCTCCTATCTACTTCTTGTAAAGGAAAACGAAAGTAACTTTAATCTGTTTGTTTCTAAGATAGCT
>APFE030138165.1:31884-53463 GCA_000404065.3 Pinus taeda | reverse complement strand
GCGGGCCCTCAAAGACAACTTGCAAACAACACAAAACCAACAGAAACTTTATGCAGACAGGGGCAGAGTTGAGAGACAATTTGAGGTAGGGGATTTGGTCTTCTTGAGGCTTTAGCTGTAAAAACAATCATCATTCAAGCAGAAGGGGCCGAGAAGCTCAAACCTCATTTTTACGGGCTACACAGAGTCACTCACAAAGTTGGGGAGGTAGGATGTGAGTTGGAGCTAAACCCCCAGAAAGTCTGGTGCATAGCATTTTTCATTTGTCTTGCCTGAAAAAGGCGTTAGGGAAGCAGGTGACAAAAACTACAGAGCTAACCCCTATGGATGATGAGGGGCACTTAGTTCTGAAACCGAAGGCTATTCTAGAAACCTAAGAGAGGCATTTGAGGAACAAGGTCATTAAGGAGTTTTTTATCAGATGGAGGAGCCTACTAGATGAGGATGCCACTTGGGAAGGGGAGTAAATACTTCAACATCCTTCATTACAGTTTCTTGAGGACAAGCAACATCTTAGCTGGGAGGACTATGATATTCCCACTTAACATTATTGCTAAGTGAAATATCAATTTTGGCCAATTCTTTCATGTTTGCACTTAGGAAATGTGGGTTTAGAGGCCCCACATTGGTTTTTGATTAAATAAAGTCCCCAAACATTAGAGATGGAAGGGAAATATCAAGCTTATAGTGGAGTGTGGGGGCCATCCATGGAGAATGGCAGCCCACATGGGAAGTACACATGCATTGGAGGAAATCCGGTGGGAGGAAATCGAGTTGGGCCCACATGAGCACGTTGGAGGAATTTTGACAAAAGGAAGGAAATGCACTCATTTTTTCATTCGTTCATCTTTGACAAAAATTGTCTTTGACATAGCATGCTTGAGATGGAACCAAGTCTGCAAGTTCTATTTAGCACACAAGTGTTTCCAAGTGGAAATCTCAACCCTTGATTCAGTGGACTTCGAGTGGCAACCTAAGGAGGGAGTTCCATCTATTCCAGTTCATTCCAGTAGTGGGGAGTGTGAGTTTTTGGAGAGGTTCAACAACAAAAGCTAGGGACTGCGCAGTTCTTGGAGGAGGTATGCTTGGGGGTTGAGGAGTCAAGGGAGTTTAGGGTTGAGATTGGAGGAGGAGCCTGGGGGAGCATTTGTTTGGATGTTGCAGTCAATTTGAAGGCTTTTTGCAGTAGAATTTATAGGTGGGTCGAATTACCCAACAACATATCCATAGAGGGAAATGAGGGACAAAATTCCAAGGTCAACCATCAACCAATTCATTTGTGTGTTAATTTGGGTATTTGATGGAGAGTTTGGGGTTAATTTCCTAGAATTTTTTGAGCAACGAAGAAGGCCCTAACAACCGTTCTTCACAACCAACAACGTATTTTCTAGGTAGTTTAGCGCAAAGCCAAGGCATAGCAACAACACATTTGATGAGGATTTCTAACTATTTACTTGGGCATTGCTAGCTTGCCTTGAGCAAGCCCAGGTGCACACTTTCTAGCACCATATTGTACACTCTTGATTTTATAATAAAATGGCTCAATAACGCAGTTTTAGTGCAAATTCATGGATTGATTTATGTGTTTGATTTTCATGGTTTTTATGTTTATGCATGCTTTGTTATTTACTGTAAAAATTTCCTAGGAATATTACATTGCAGTCCTAAAGACCCTCTTTTCTAGAGCTATTCACATCTCTGACCCTTAACTTCTCGCCAAAGAAGATTCTCATCTCTCAAAAGCCCTTAAAAACAATGAGTATTCCTCCAGCCAAATCAACAAGGCTTTCCTAGCATCTCATTTCACTTCTTCTAAGAAATCCCCACTTCCCCCCACCCCCCCTTGAGCTATGGCCTCCCTTCCCTATATCAAAGGGAACACTCATCACATCTATAAAATTCTAGCCAAGAAAAACATTACAACTCTTTTCAAACAATTTAAGATGTTAAATCAATTGTTCAAATCTCCTAAAGATCAATTGGATCCATTGTCATACCCTGGGGTTTATAACATTCCTTTTTCATGTGTCTATTCATATATAGCTCAAACTGAAAAATCAATTAATTCATGATTAAAAAAATTCATTGTCAATACTAGTCATAATTAGTTTACTCATATAAATCTAAACACCTTATATTCTTTGAACAAATACAAATCCTTGCCTCTCCTCCTTTATATTCCACCGGTAAAATTTGTGAAGCCTTTAAAATCCAAAAGTACCCTAGTAATTATAACCACGAAGATGGCTAGAAGCTAAGAAATTCTTGGAAACCTCTCATTTAACTCAAACATGAAATATTTTTCCTCAGTGAATTCCTAATCTCGCTCTTCCTTGCCCCTTGCCTTCTTCATCCTTAATCTTTTATATGTTTCTTATTATTATTTTCTTTAATATAATTTTCCATTTCCCTTTCTTTATCTTTTACTAATTTTTACCTATATGTTCATTCAAAAATTTATTCACAATTTCTCTTTTAATTTATTCATTCATTAATTAAATATATTTGCAATTTTATTCCTCCCATATCATTCTTTTGGGTTTATTCATTCATTAATTAAATATATTTACAATTTTATTCCTCCCATATCATTCTTTTGGGTTTGACCTCTTATTCTAATTTATTTATTAACTTCCCCTCTTCCTAATTTAATATAGTTTCTAATTAATTTCTCATTTAAATATAAATTTCCCTTTTCGGTTTCTTTACCCCTCTCTATTTTACCTATCTATTTATTTTCTTTCTTTTTTTTATTACTTATTTAAAGATGCATTAGTTTTATTCAAAAACTTATTAATTTTATATTATCAATTTCTCTACTAATTTATTAGAGACACTCTCAGCCCGGTATGGTAGAAATGTTATAATGTTTTATGTGGTAAACATTTTGACTGGCTCAAATTACAAAAAAAAAAAAAAAAATGTGAAAAAAAAAAAAAATTAACAATCAAAATAAAATAGAGGTAAAGTACTCAATTTATGGTTATTGGTTTCTTGGTTATAGGTTTTGACCATGCCTCGAAATTGACGTCCTACAAGACGTATTTTAAGTTACGGTTGGTGAAAATTTTTGCACGTCAAATCTCACATCTAAAATATATTGGGGTTCCGTCATTAAAATATCTTGGGGTTGAAGTTTAATTAAAAATCCAAACTGTAGAAATCTATTGTACCAGAATTTACTAATCCACAAAATTATCTATTATAACTAAAGTTAAGTTTACAAAAATCTAATCTCACATCTAAAATATATTGGGGTTCCGTCATTAAAATATCTTGGGGTTGAAGTTTAATTAAAAATCCAAACTGTAGAAATCTACTGTACCAGAATTTACTAATCCACAAAATTATCTATTATAACTAAAGTTAAGTTTACAAAAATCTAATCATGGGTGATCCAATTAGATTGCTCTGTACCTACGAAGAGGACTACAGGGCTATGACAGGGTTATGGCTAGCATGCTATATTCTTTCAAGATCTGATTGTTGAGCATTAATGGAACATTATGGGCATTGGGGAATGGGGACTACAGGGCTATGGCACGCCACACAGATGGCTAGCGTGCTATATTCTTTCAAGATCTGGTTGTTGGTGACATAATTTAATGACCTATTTACTAGCATTGGATTTCACTTTCTTGCCAAACAACTTTACAATTTACCAGGGTCCAGTTACCACTTTCACCTTTGGCATCTAACCATATGTGGTTTGATGAATTATGTGTTTTATGGTTTTACAATTTCTTCTGTGATTGCTCTTTCTTGCTAATTGAGAAAAGCAATAACATCCCTGCAATATTTTAATTTAGCCTACTGCGATGTTGAATTTGTCTTTACCCCATTGTAGTGTTAGAGTGTTGAATTTGTTAGCCTATGAATATGCCATGCTTAAAAACTGCGAGACAACGTTAGCCTCTGAATAAGCCATGCTTAAAAACTGCGAGACTGGTGGTATCAACCTATGAGGTATGTACTCTTTATTTACTTATGTCTGTAGTTTATTGTAAAACCTGAAAAATCCTTAGAAGTTATGTAAAATTTGATATGGTATACAACCCCTCAGGAAATTTTGAAGTAAATTAAGGCATGGTTGCTTTTGAATTTGTTTTTAGCCTACTGGAATGTTGAACTTGTTAGTGTCTGAATATCTCATGCTTTCTTGTTCAAAACTGCTAGACTGGTGGTATCAGCCTATGAGGTATGTACTCTTTATTTATTGGTATCAACTCTTTATTTATTGGTATCAGCCTATGAGGTATGTACTCTTTATTTGGGAGCAGCTAAAACTTAGGTTGGTAGCCCCATAAACCCTCAAATTCAAGAAAAAAAGTGTGTTTTATTTTTTGTATTCTAATCTATTATGTGTTTTATGTTATTTGGTAATTTTTAGAAGTTGAAGATTTTGAATTTTCAAAATTGCAGTGGATAAATCATAAGAGGTGTAATGTTATTTGGTAGTGGATAAATCATAAGAGGTGTAATGTTATTTGGTAGTTTTCTGAAATGGAAGTTGAATATTTTGAATTTTCAAAATTGAAATAGATAAAAGGTTTTTAAGGTATTAGATTTATTTATGAATCAAAATTTCAAAAACATTTTCTTTGATTTCTCTCCAATTTTTTGCATGATGTTCTCACAATTGTTTTAAGAAGATTGTAAAGTTGGCAACCTTGTTAAATAAGGAACTTCATAACTAAGGAGCTTGCCCAAGACTTAGTAATATATCCAAATTCATGGTATCCTTAAATTTCTTTGTTTTGTTTGTTGACTTATATAATGGTAGTGAGGTGCACAACAATAAATGACTTCTACTAAAATCCGCATGATTGATTGAAAACTAACTGTTGTGTTGTATTTTTATTTTTTATTTAATTAAGTTAAAAAAAATGAAAACCAAATAATGATTGATTGAAAACTAACTGTTGTGTTGTATTTTTATTTTTATTTAATTAAGTTAAAAAAATGAAAACCAAATATTTGTTTTCTATTTTTAGTGAGACATTTTATTTTATTTTTATTTGGAAATTATAATAAAACTAGTTTGAAAACTCATTAGTGTCAGTTGTATTTTTATTTTTATTTACTTAAGTTAAAAAAAAAAATGAAAAACAAATATTTATTTTTAATTTTAGTCAAACTAATCCTATTTTTTGGATCTGGAAATTGTAAGAAAACTAGAATTTGAGTCTGTTAGTGAGGGGAGATTGAAAAAAATCATATATAATATATGTATAGACCAGAATATGTTAAAAATAATGAATGTATATATTTATAGACCAGAATATGTTAAAAATAACGTTTCTGGGTTGACAAATGTTTGAAAATTTTGTCCTCTGTACATTGTACATTGTTGCATATGTGTTGTTAATGGTAAAAGTACATAAACATAATGTGCCTGATTTAAATTTTTTGAGCCTTTCAGAAGAATGAAAAAGATCTTTGATTGATGAATTTATGAATTGAACCATTTATGAATTGAACTCTAGCCTTGATCTGTGTAAACAAAATCCTAAATTAATGTTCTAGCATCATTTGGGATAATCCAATTGTCAACCCAAAGATAAATTTACGAGAACGATTTGTAATTGTTCAATCATCTTGCTTTAATGGTGAAAATTTATAGTTGGATGGTTAACTCAAAGTCCACACTGTCCATATTTGTTTAAGTTTTCTGCTGCTTGAAGATTGTCCAGGGATCACCTGTTGATATTTCAGCTATTTGTTTTTGTTAGAGATGGATATATCTATGTGAAGTCTGAAAGTTTGCAATTATAAGCACAACTTTGGTAATTTAGTTTAAAGAATGTTGTGTTAAGCATGAATAAATGCTAGTAGCTATTACTTTTAGTAAATTACCATAATTTCACTATATTTTCAACATCATACACTGCTCAGTAGCATCTATGTGAAAACTATATGATTCTACTTTGAAGCTTTATGAACAAACATAGAATGATTTCTTGATTATTACATAGAAGAGTTAAATGCGGGAAGATCCAATGCTACTAGTTTAGTTTATTAGTATGAAAGGTGATTCATTGGCATAAAACCTAAAGGGAAGGGCATGTAAAATGTAAAAATGTCATGAAATTTTCATTTTGACCCAATGTTTTTCATTATGCTACTAGTTTAGTTTATTAGTATGAAAGGTGATTCATTGCTACTAGTTTAGTTTATTAGTATGAAAGGTGATTCGTTGGCGTAAAACCTAAAGGGAAGGGCATGTAAAATGTAAAAACGTCATGAAATTTTCATTTTGACCCAATGTTTTTCATTATGCTACTAGTTTAGTTTATTAGTATGAAAGGTGATTCATTGGCGTAAAACCTAAAGGGAAGGGCACGTAAAATGTAAAAACGTCGTGAAATTTTCATTTTGACCCACTGTTTTTCATTCGAAGTTAAGATGGATCTAGGCTGGTTGGTTAAACACATTTACAATTCTATTTTATTTACAATTTTATTCCTCCTATTTCATTCTTTTGGATTTGACCTCTTTTTCAATTTATTTATTAATTTTATTCATAATAGACATTTACTTGATTAATTATTTTCTCAACTTATTCTTTTGTTTAGCTTTTGGAGTGTCCATCCAAAACATTGGACTTATTCCCCCGTTTACACAATACAAATCTCCAAAAACAACATTATTATTAATATTAAATTTCTATTATAGTTGTTTATAAATATATACATTTATATAATTTAAGTGTGCAAGGGTAATAACTAAAAAATACATTTCACACACACACCACATATGCTATTTTAAATTAAACTTATATTAGTGAAATATTACACCTATTATAATTGTTTATAAATATAAAAATCATATAATTTAAGTGTATATGGTATAAATATACACACTTAATAAATAAATATATATATAATATATATATATAATATATATATATATATATTATATATATATATATATAATATATATAATTCAAAAATGATAAATGAAAACAATATGTTTGTTTTTGTTTTGTTTTGTTGTTGTTGTTGTTTTTTTTTTAATGGTTCATGAACGGAAGAGACTAGTGGCCACTACCTCCTTGAAATATTTGTACCAAGCAAATCCACCCAATTAAGTGGATCACCTCCTGTCAACCAGGAAGCCTAAATGTATAGAGAATTGAGTTCATGACTTCTAAATAGCAAAGGTGCTTTAATGACGGAGACTATCAATTGAACTAATCCTCTGGGCTAGCATACATTTCTTTTATATTTTTAACTTTTATATTTATTGAAATATTACACTTTTATTATACCTTTTTATAAATAATAAATTATTAATAGAAGTGGTATGGTATATAAAAAATAACCATATAAAATGCTGAAGAAAAGGGAAACAACAAAATGAAAAATATTATAAAAATATATATATTTTGGTCAACGTTTGTTAGCGTGTGCAACTTGGATTTTTTTTATATATAGTTAATAAGGTTTTAGCCTTTTTATTTCCTGTGATTTCATAGCATGTATATTAGGATAAATAATATTAACTAGTTATATGGTATACTAGTTGTTCTATTTTTCTTTCTTGCTAAGTTAATGTTGGTATAGAAATGCATTTGATCCTAGTCTTCCATTTTAGTTTTTATTGTCCATTTTAAACTCTTACCTAATTTTTTGTGCAACAACTTGCTTAAATTTTGGTAGACATTAATCTTGGTAAATCTATATATCCACATTTTTACTCTACTTAAATTTATGCAAAGAATTGCATAAATTATGGTGTGCAATAACTATTAATAGATATGTTTATTTGCCTAAATACAAAAAAACCTGGTGTGTAATAACTCTTAATAAATATGGAATGAAATGAAATGAACTTATTTTAAAGTCCATAAGGCTAAATATAGACTAATAGATATGGTTTATTTGCATAAAACATAAAAATAAATAAATAAAATAAATAAAATTAAAAATTAAAAAAAAAAAAAATCTATTGTATAATAACTCTTAGTAAATATGAAATGAAATTATTTTAAATCTCCATGAAGCTAAAGATAGACTATGGGACATATTGCTTCTCCATAGGGTTCCTGTATTTGGCCATTTTCCTATGAAGTCTCACAATAAACTCTCCCAACTTCTGGACAAACCCCAACTTCTCGACAAACCCCTAGCTGAATAGATTATCCCAAGAACTAACTGCCAAAATATCTGCATACTGTCCTTGAAGGTCTCACATTCTAAAATGTAATGCTTTTATGTTTCCACTTCTGGAAGAGAAAAAAATACATACTCTTTCCTCCCACACTTATTTTGGCCTTTTCTGACGCTTTGTTTCACAAAAGAGTTGACGAGAATTAATTCTTAATTTAGTAATAAGAATTTTGACTCTCCAAGAAATATTGGCCCCTATGTACACTTTTTGTTGATGATTATGAGTGGGATTAAACTCTTCAATATAGTACTTCTTCTTTCTCCCTAGCTCCTTCTCCCAAGTACATGTGTGGAACTTATCCATAACAAACGTTTTTATCTCTTTATTGTTTGTGGGACACATGCTCAATCAAATGCCCCATTTACTAAACCATTCGTTATTTTGCCGCATCCAAGTCTTCTTTATTTTGCACAATATGTCATTAAACACAACCTTAGGCCATTTTTCCTCTTTCATTTGCTCATTTTTTAAATACCTTATGACTCACACCATAGCAATTGCTTCAATAGGAGCAACCCTTATTTCACTTAACAAGATAACAGAAGGAACTGCGCTTTTAATTTTGATTTTTTTTGTAATCAAACACTTCTGAATTTTCTCAATTTGTTTCCACTACATCTTGGATGTACTGTTGGCCCACAGTTCACAATCATATAGAATCAATGAAATCACTAAAATCCCAAAAAGAGTTAGCGTGGTTTTCTATTCCCATAACTCTACTTCTCTACACCTATTTTGAAAAGCATAAAACACTTTCCAACCCCCCAAAGTTCTTTTCTTTCTACAACCATCCCAATTTAGATTTCTGTTGAAGTCAATTCTAAGGCATTTGTAATCTGCAACTTCTTCTAGAATTTTTCCTTCAAAGTAGAACTTATACTGGTTATGCTTTCTTTTGTTAGAGAAAACCATTACTTTCATTTTTCTAATATTGACTTGCATCCCCACCCTTCTACAAAAATGCTCAAGGGAAAGTAAGTGCTCTTGCAAACCAAGAGCAGATTTAACAATCATAATAAGGTCATCTGGGTACAAAAGAAGCCTCATAATGAACTTGCCCAAATGGATACTGTCACCCCCTCGCAAATTTAAACACTCTTCAAGCTTGTTGATATATAAACTGAAAAGGGTAGGAGACAATGGGAAACCTTCCTTGACCCTAATATTGCTCCTAAAACTTTAAGAAATGTCTGCTAAATTTCTTATTTTGACTTTCACCTCTTCATACAACCTATGCACAACTGCTCTCAAATGCCTGGGAACCCTGAGTTCCTCTATTCTGTGTTGAAGCTTATCCTTAGTAACTGTGTCAAAGGCTTTTCTGAAATCAACAAAGCAACAAAAGGCTTCTTCCTTTTTCTCCCAAATTTTTTCAATGATGTGCCTTAAAGTTATACCATGATCAACTGTGGAATGTTTAGGTCTAAAACCCACTTTTCTTGTAGCACGTTTATCTCTTTCTTCTACCCACTTGCTAATTTTATTTTCTAACATGCTTCCAAATAACTTTGCAAACAAGGGGTTTATCATTATATGGTCCTATAATTGGAGGGATTATTGACGTCACCATTCTTGAAAAGAGGTATTTATAGCCTAGTTGTCCAATCTATGGGGAACACCTGTTGTATGATGTTGAAAAATTTTGTAATGTGAGGTGCAAGAATTTTTAAGCCCCACTTTAGATACTCTGCTTGGAATTCATCAAAGTCTTTTTCTTTTCCAACACCCAACTTCTTGATACCCATTTCTACCTCTTGCACCATGAAGATTTTTGTATCAGTGTTGACCTAGAGAGGAGGATCAACCTTGGGATCCTTCTTATAAAGTTGTCTTGCATAGTCGAACCACTTAGAAGATGTAATGTTGTTTTCAGTTTGCAACTTTCTCGGTTGGAGATCCTTCCAAAATAATTTGGGGTATTTCCCCCCAAGGAAGATTAGTTCTTCTCTCCTAGAAACCATGAAATCAACCTTTTCTTTCTTAATATCTTCTTGTAAGCTTTGAGCTTTATGTTATCCTTGTTTGACTCTTTCCACATTCTCCTTGCATTTTTTCATTCCTCATCAAACCAAGCTTTAACCGAAAAGCAATTTGTTTCAATCTTCTTAATTTTTTCTCTTTTGTATTCTGCAAGTGCGCTTTGAATTAAATGTGTTAATTTGTGACTATGAAGTTCGTGCAATGAGATTTTCTCCTTCTCGAAGAGCCTCTCTAGCGTTATTTTGAAGGTATTATAATTTCTGGAGTCAAACGAATTCTGCCCTTTGGGAGATTTTTTTGAACACACTGAGTTTTTGACCCTAACTGCTTCTCCAGTCCAAGAGAAACTTAAATAAATTGGCTTGTCATCTGATTTTAAGTCCCAAAGTTGATCTCCAATCAAAACTTCCTCCATTTTCTCACACAAACTATGCGAGCAAATTACATAATCTACTACACTTGCTCCATTATAAGTATTGCAAGTGAAATTACTAGAATTTTCCCATCTAATCAAACCATTACAAATGACTAAATCGAAAACCCCACATAGAGTAAGCAATTGTTCACAAAAGGGATTACAACTTTTGTCCTCTGAAATTCTTTCCCACTAGTGATTACTCTCTTCTGTAAGCCAGATAGGGTCGTAGTCTTCTTTACAACAAAGAATGCTAGCTTGCTCACTTGCAGTCCTAGCATTTAAATCACCCACTTTAAGGACTTCACATAGTTGAGAATATGTTGCAATATCTGCTTTTAGGGCTGCAAAGGGATCTTTGTGGTCAAGCCCTCTACTTTTGTAGATTTTTGAAACTTGTGTTACAAGATTACATGCTGCAATTCTGATGTGATTTCGATTTTATGATATTTTAAACCAAACAAATTGTTTATTTAAATCTATTTTTTTATAGTTTAATGAAACAACCTTCTTTTTCTCTCACTAATTCCATGATTCCCCCGTGTCCTTTGCCATTCCCTGCTGCCTTGTTCCACATTGCCATCTTCCAGTACCCTTCAAACAAAGGTGTCTTTCACCCTTCATGCTCATCTCCATGGTCCTCATCTCCATGGGAAACCCCTGCAGTTCAAACAAACTAATCTTAAGGAAACTTGGGCATGACTTGATTGTTATTTGTTTTGACATGCAAGACTCACAGTTGAGTCTGTCCCTGCTTGCCATACTGAACTTGCTTCTTGATTTCCTGCAAAAGAGTTTGTTCCCTCTTCTTTGTTATCGTCTTATTGCCCCATTTTGGAAGGAGGTCCAAATCACACTCCTTTATAAATCCATGCTCTCTTTCCCTCATCTCTTGTTGCCCTGACCTTTGACATTTCCTCCCTCCTTTCCTCTTGTTGTCTTACAGTTAAATCTTCTTCTAGAAAAAAACGAGAACCCCTCAAGAGTTGCTTCTTGCTTAGAATGATATATTTATCACACAAGCTAGGCATGATGATTTTTATGGCCCTGGCTCTCTCACAGTTAAACTTACCTACTCTCCATGCTTGGAATATTTGTCCTTTCCATAGAAACTTGTCTTTCAAGAAGTCTCTTCCAAGGTCAAGAATACATTCATTTTTCCCATAGTCTTTCACCCCTTTAATAATTATGTTTGCTGCTCTATCTTGCCTTTCCTTGCTTTCTCTATCTTGCATATTGTCAACTTGAATGTTTGCTTCTCCTCCCCTATTAGCATAATTTACATAAATATAAAATATTTACCAACCATTTAATTTAATTTATATAGATGCACTAATTTTACCTATCCATATTAATATATTTTATCATTATGAAATAACAAATTAATAATATAACTATTGTGCAATAACACTTAGTAAATATAGTTTTATACATACATATAAAATATTTACCAAACAGTTTAATTTATACTATATGGATGGGCTGGTTTTATCTATCTGTATTAATATCTTTTATCATTATAAAATAACAAATTAATAATGTAACTCAGTTTTGTACATTTCACTTTTTTTACACTATTTAATTACTAGAATTACAATTTCCCTTCTTTTTTCACTTCTGCATATTGAAATTTTCAAATTAAAAAAGAGAATTTACCATATAACTTAGATTTATGAAAAACAATATTAGTCACTCAATAACTTTGTGATTTAGTTTTATGCATTATTTTTTTCCCATACTCCAACCACTAAGATTGTATTTTTCCTTTTGTTTTATTTGCACATGTTGATTATTTTAACACTGATTAAATAACAAATTGATAACCTAACTCAATTTTAGGTATTTCACATAACATTGTTTATTTTAATACTCGTTAAATAATAAATTAATAATATAACTCGATTTTATGTATTTCACCAAACATTGTTAAAAAAGACGGGAAATGAATTTTTTTAATTGGTAAAACTAGGTCACCGAAACATTGACCTCATTACTACTCTTTTGTAAAGTAATAAAGGAAGGGAAATGATTTTTTTTTTTTTTAATTGGTAAAACTAGGTCACGGCAACATTGACCTCATTACTACTTATTTCTAAAGTACGTCTAGTATATTAAATGGGTTCAGATGGCGATATTATAGTCCACCTGGAAGGAAATTTGGGTCTAGTATAAAAAAAATATAAAAGTATAATTTCGTTTGTTTAAGTGTTTGTATTTGAGTGGAGATTATTTGTTTGAAATTTTATAATAATATCTACAAATCAATATCAGAAAAGGAAAAATAAAGTATTTTAGAAATTATATATTAAATAAAGCGTTCACCAATTATATCTTATCAATGTGTACTTCATGGGGTGTCATTTGTAGAGTAGAGATGAATAATGTGAGCAACCCAAAATGTATTTACAAAATATGTATCAATGTGTACTTCATGAGGTGTCATTTGTAGAGTAGAGATGAATAATGTGAGCAACCCAAAATGTATTTACAAAATATGTATCAATGTGTACTTCATGAGGTGTCATTTGTAGAGTAGAGATGAATAATGTGAGCAACCCAAAATGTATTTACAAAATATGTATCAATGTGTACTTCATGAGGTTTCATGAGGTGTCATTTGTAGAGTAGAGATGAATAATGTGAGCAACCCAAAATGTATTTACAAAATATGTTTAAATATGTTTCAATTGATATACCATTGCAATAAATAGGACCACGAGGAACATATTTTTTTAATACATCTACTATCAAACTGGTTAAAAGTACCCATTACTATTTGGGAAAAAACCTAAATGACAAGTTTTTTGCACTTCAATTCGACTTTAGCAGACACATCACATATTGTTCCTTGAAATAATCCTATAATGGTTACTTTGAGCCACTCTTTTGCAAAAAAACACTATCACAAGTTTTGGTTTTGAACAAGAAGTCAAATTTTATATGCATACATGGATCTAGATGTTGTCGAAGCCAAGATATTCATGGTAGTGTTTGTAGAGTACCGATTTTCAAAAGCACATATGGTGAGAGTGCATTCGAAACAATTTGCTATTTTGTAAAAAATGAATAAAGTGTTCTTTCCCTACAACACATCATTGTACAAACAATTTGCAATGCAATAGTTTGAAATGACCCATTTGTAATTAGGTGCATAAGAGAACATATAACTTTTGATTGCACCAAAGAAGCCACAATAATAAGAATTGAAAGAATAAATAGGGTAATTGGGATTTCCATATGATAAAGGGAACATTAAGGGTGGTATTTATCTTTGTTTGGTTAAACAAAATACTAAATCTATAAATTTTAATTTGGTTTCTAGATAAATGTTTATTTTCATGAAAATACCTGCATAAAAACCAATAGTTAAGACATTGAATATAAGACAATTTGAAACAAATATAAGTAATATCCACTATGAAACACTAAAACAAATAAGGAAAACCAACAACAAAAACTACTTTGCGAACATAAGAAAATATCAGCGAGCTAAAGCATTTCCATCTATGCATTGTGTGAAAGAATCATTAGATTGAACATGAAACAATTAACAAGATAAGTTGTGTAAAAAATAGTGGTCACCAAGTACAAATCAGAAGAACAAATTAATCAAGAAAAAAAAAAGATTCGTGACATGATTGAGGTCAATGTTTAGAGAAACGACAAATGGAAATCATTACAATTCTTGAGAAAACATACTAGAAACAATTCTAAATTAAATAAAGTGCCAAACAGACTTTATATATTCTAGATGAAAGTGTTTGATGAGTTGAAGAACATAAAACATGTTTGATATTTGGCAATTGACAAGCAATTCTCGCACATCAAAAAACAATGCCTATCTTTGCATTCCTTTAATAACATTATGAGGAGCAACTTTGAATCACAAAAAATCAAACCCCCACCTAAAATAATGACAATGAAACAACACAAAGGCCTAGAAAAATCAAAACATGGAACATCGCTAGAATAAATGAAAAGATTCGTGACATGGTTCACATTTATGCTAAGAATATGGTAAATGTCAATCATTACGTTGCTTGAAAATCATAATAGAAACCAGTCTAAAGTTAGATAAGTGGCAAATGAATTGATGTAAGCCAAATGAAACCATATGGTGAGTTAAACAAGAGGAAGCACAATGCATATTTGCCAATTGGGAAACAATTCCTATACATTAAAAAAAGATGTTTATCTTTGCATTTTGTTAAAAACATCACAAGGAGCAACTTCAAGTCGCAAAAAAATGCAACTTGCAAATTAGATGAAAATGAAACAACAAGGCGGCCTACAAAAATTTGAACATGAAACATTAAAAACAAAATGGAAGAGGAAAAAACTTGACAAGTAACATTACACATTACAACAATTGTGACCAAAGAAAACACAAATTTTTTTTTAACTCTCAAGGAATAATATTTAGCAAAAATAAATGATACACCCAATAGTTCAATTTGTGAAAAAAATTCTTTAAGAAAGATGTTATCCCCATCAAACAACACATGTTCACAAGATTAGGAAACTAGTTGACAATGGTTATTATAGTATGACGCAATTACTAAACAGGCAATTCTAAAACAAATAAGAAGAAACAAGAACAACAAAACATTGACCCAACTTTCCGAACAAGAAGAGAGACTAACAACATTGAGGCTACGCCTTTCACAATAAAAGAAATGGGCCATAGGTATAGAAAAATGCAACAAGGTTGGATTGGTGGGGTTATCAATGTTCCTATTAGCACACCAGGAATTCAATTTCCCCTGCCTTGAAACATAAAGACATTGATATAGTCGCAATTGTAATTGAAATGAGCTCAAAATTCAAAAGTGCTTATGTAGTTAGAGGAATTGAAATCTCCATAGTCATGAAAGCATTAAAATACTTATGTAAGACAATGCTTTACAAGATGGAAAACGTCAAAATGGATGACAATTGGAAGCAAGTGTTCGTTCAAAACAAAGAAGCATATGATAGTGCAACTAAGATCAAGGATAACGAAGCCAATATTGAGGATGTCAATGAACCAAAATCTTACAAAAAAAATGGTGCATGGATTCACTAATCAACATAATATATACGTACTTGCAAATAAGAAAACCAATATTGGACCTATTGTAGGATGTATGCCATTAGGAATTTTCCCAGATGAGCATTTAAAGGAAACGAGTTCCCATATGGAAATAAACTTCCAAATTATATTGTTAAGAACTTCACATATCAATTGATTTACCAATGGGATGTCTTGCACAAGAATCGTGACTTCACTTACCATACAATAAACCTATTCTACAAACAAATTCACATCTTCTTGAACTAGGTGTTCAATAAAATATGGATTATGATGAGAAAAAGGCAATTGGAAGGAAGGAAACTATTTGCGAAAAACATCAAGTCGAAACCAAACTTGGATTTCATTTTTAAATTAGACATTAGGTACATGGATCTAAAATCCATTTTCAGATCACTAGACTACCATCAACAAATGCACAAAAAACTATATGCAGTGATTATACAACTAGGACCACCAACCTTCATTTAGTAGTGCAGAGCATCTTTTAACACCTTTAATGAGTTCATTAAGACATATAAGTGCAAACACCAGAAGAAAAATTAAAGGTGAATTGGAGTAGAACAAGCCTTAACCATTAATTAGAAATGATCCTATGACTTGTGCATGCTATTATGAAAATAGGATGAATTCCCTATGACAATTAATATCTCATAACTGGAAGTACTTTGGAGAGATTGAGGACTACTTCTCTGTCATAGAGTTCCAAAATAGAGGACGTGAGCATGAGCATGTATTATTATGGATAAAATTTGCACCCGTGTATGGTAAAGACACAAACACAAATATCGAAAAATTTGTAGATTGATACTTGTCCATTAATTCATAACTTCTTATAGATGAACTTAAAATGCTCCAACATCATATTAATATAATAAGTTGCAGGAAACACAGATGGTAATTCTAGATTCAATTATACAATTCCACAAATGAAGACAACCAAAATACTTGGACCTCTACAATTTGACAACAATAAAACAAAATCAAATACATAACTAATATTTGGCACAATAGAGGATGTTAGATATGTTTAAATTGTGCATTTGATAGCTTTGTAAATAGCCTTGGCTTTATACATGATGAGTACATACACACTATTCAATGTACCCTAAATTAGAGCACAATAATGCTAGAAAATGATCACTTTAGGTTATGTGGGGCACCACCTTAATTGAGGCTTGTCAAATTAGGGATTTTATGTTATTATGTGATGCTCCTTTGTGGCCTCATAAGATTTGGTTGTCCACATAAATGATCAATGCTTTCAAGCTCTCTATTTTAATATTATGCATGACTCTATAATTGAAGATATCATTTTATTTGGGGACTTTAACATTTATATTGGAGCTAAGTAGGGGCCCCAACCATGACCTCACTCAAGACAACTTGTAGTTCTTTGAGACAAACCTTTGAGGTTATGGCCTTAATAGGCACAACATACGGGTTGAACCCTATTACTACATATGGAAGGCATCTCTTGGAGGTTGGTGAAGTTAATGGATTATATATTCTCAACATGATCTCTATCTTTCCCAACACCTATGTGTTTGCCTACTTCCCTCATAATGGGGGCTCTAGTGTGTTGGAATTTGATCAAATCCCTTTTTTTCTCATACCTACCATATCTAACTTCTTCATCTCCCTCATTCCCTTAATTGATAATGCTTATTTAGGCTTCAAATTGTCCCTCCCCTATATGGTCCACATCCCCGCGCTATTTTCCTCTTTCCCATCACATCAAAAAATAAATTTGACTATGATTGTCCCATTGTTATGAATCCTAGCTTCATTAGAATTGGTGAAGCTAGCTCCAAGAACCATCCCAAAGAAGCAACTTTGTTTGCCGAGGGGAGATAGATGTTGGTGCACCAAGAATATCTTGACCAGAGTTAAGATCATTTCATTGGTGGGAAATCCTCTCCATTCCATTCCTTCTCGATTTCTCCACTCTCCTCACAACTTGAAGTCAAACTTCCTCACTTGCATACTTTGGAAGGGTCCTTTCCTCATATCCTTCATCCATCACAACTCACCCATTATTAAGGTTGTTTTCCTATGAGAAAATGGTATGATAGCGACTATAAAGCTATGCATTGAAATCTTAAACATGACCTAGCACTTCATCCTAAAATAGACACAACCACCCATATGGAATATTTTTACTTAGACACAAGAAACACAAATTCCTAGATGTTCCTCTCTCTTCTTTAGACATCAAGACCTTTTGATGCACCCTCCTCCCTTAAGAGAACCATTGACTAACATTGAATCCCCCATCTAGAGGATCCATTCCTTCTCCCTCTATGACATTCTTAGCCATCCACGCCTTAGGATATTCTCCCACCCTTCCTCTTTCATTACTTCACCTTTAACCTTATCCAAAGAATCATCCATACACTTAACATAAGTAAATATGCTAACATTGTATCACGTTAACATGAATTCTTCAAACATGGGATGTAAGTGGACGTAACACTTACATTACGCCTTCACTTCAAAGCCATATAAAATATTAACACTAGTAAACCTTTTAACATTCAATGCTTTCACTCTAAATTCCTCAAATATGAGATGGGATCCTTATATTACTGCTTGGATAGAAAACCATCCATAAACTTAACACTTGTCAATATGTTGAGATTAAAGGCCTTCATTATAAATTAATCAAATATGGGATGGAATACTTACACGACCTTTTGGCTAGCCTCCTAAGTTTCCAATGTGGTTTTTTATAATAGATTTCTGGTTTCCCCCTTCTTGGTGCCAACATATTGTGAAAATTCAAGAATCCTGACCCAAATCTACTTACTGTAGCAATTGATTAAACTTCTCCTATTTGTTAATGACTGAAACAAATTATCTACTGCTTCCTACAACAAATATCGAAGCTAATACAACTGCAACATTCACTTAATTAATTATTTTTCCCAAAACAAGAATAGAACAATAAAGAAAAATCCACACAAGTAACACAATACTTTTTGGACAAATGTCTCTAGAAAAACCCAATGCGGGAAAACCGATGCAACAAATTTGAGGGTTTTATATTATTAAGCAGTAGTTTCTAAATACAACTCTGGATGCCCTTCTGACAATCCAATTACAGAGACAATAAATTGGCAGAAAAACTTAGTGAGATTACCTCACTCTACCCAGCAATTCCCAGCTGTTCCGACAACTAAACCAACTGTCCCCAGCTATCTCTACACTAGCCCTGCGTAGGCCCTGCGTTAGCCTCAAAAGGCTCTGCGTCAGCTCAACTGGGAAACGTCTTACCTTCTAGATCAGTTTCCAACCCTCATGACTAAGAACTGTTAGCTCCTCTACAAAACTAGAACTTTTTCTCTGGATGAGTGTGTTGTCTTTGCGTGAGCTCTTCTGGATTAGTGTTAAGATCTATGTGGGCCCTTCTGGCACAAAGTCAACCTTTCTGGTGTCTCTCTGCCTCTCTCTGCGGTGTACCTTGGGTTTTAGAGAAGATACTCCAACCCAACTATCCATACCCCTCACTGCAACAACTCACTATCGAAATTCTCCCGACAACTTCTTTGCTCTACTTCAAAAAATCGAACTTCTGAACTCTCTGTGTTTTTCCACGTGACCCTCAAGCCTCCTTAAATAATCTCCTCGTTGACATTCAACGACCCAAATTAGAAGCTAATCAAAGGTTGAGATCATTTATGCTTGATCCTCGTCTTCTTCTAGAAGTTACACCCACAGTTAAATTAATACCCATTAATTTTTTAAATTTCCTAAGTTGTCGGCCCGCTATCAATCTAGACAGCCAGTGATAGATGCTCACTAGCCAGCAATTCCATTCATCCTATCAATCCTAGATTTGTCATCCCCCATAGCAATTGGTGTGAAATTTGTGAAATGAAACACTTCTATTAAGAAAACGATATTTGCGAAGTTTAGTTGGGGTTCTATAAGAGTCAATAGAAGAGCTCAAGGTATAGTCATTAGATTTTTGTTGAAAGAGAACTTAGCCTGTTTTTATGGATACAAGTCACAGGAAAAGGCTACCCTAAACCCTCAACCTTAGACCAAGACTTCATTGGCCCTATAGGATATATTTGATTCATAAAGGAACTTGGCTCAAGAGAAGAAGAGCCTCAAAGCGTTGAACAAGGAAATCACCCATGTTTACTTAGGAATTGGGTATTGATGGGACAACACAAGACATACCCCTTGACTTATACTCAACCTGTAGGGGTGAGGGTATGTTCTTATTTGTCATTAGGTAGGGTTACCAGAGATGGTACTACCCATTCTCCTCACACAAGGGGCATTCTTTATCCTCTGAAGTAGTACCTTCTTCTACCTAACCACGAGTTTGATTCGCTTCTTATAAGAATAAAGGAATATATTATATGTTTAGCTTGGAATTCTATTGTAGGAATAACATTTCGAGGAGACAGAAAATAGTATAAATCCTTTCCCGGTGGTCAAGCCTGCTTACGCATCCTTTTCTTCTTTATAGGTTATGTACTCTTTAGTGATAAGAGTAGGAATAGTAACAAGAGAGAAAAGTTGGAATTAAGAATAAGGCTATGACCTTAGGGGTAAAGTACTAGGGACTACGGGCCTTAAGACAAGTACTAATGGAAATGAGAACGAAAAATGACTACTTGGAACTGAGTAGAGTTTGAATAAAATACAAGAGCTTCTAGTAATGACTGACTAGAGCTTATAGCACTAACGCTTGGTTATGACCTTATGGTAGCTACGATTAGCAATGACAACTGGAAATGACGGGCAATGAGCTCCTATGTATGGCGTATGATCTTCGAATGCTGAATAATCATATGTAAGCATCGTAATTGCATCCATTGCTGTAGCAACCCTATGTTCCATATATTCAACCCCGTCCCTTCTACATCTCTGTCTATCCCTTTCTCCCTCCATCCGCCTGTCCATAGGACCACTGCTCTCATAAGACTGGCAGTCAATAAAATCAAATCAATAACTCGGTTTGTCTCGACGGCTAATGGTTGCTTATGTTGTCCTTTTGGACTTGGCCAAAGGTTCAAGACTGAAGGTTCAAGGCAGAAGGTTAATTCCTTCCATCCTTCTATTGGACTAGTTGATTATTTTGATGAAGGGAAAATGGTTACAAACTTTTGTTGGGACCTGGTTAGGATTCTAATGTCCTTGGTGAGGTAGGTGATGAAGGCCTAAGGTGAGATGAGAGGTTCAGGGGTCAGTAAAAGGCATCTGGTGAGAGGTTAAAGAGAAAATGTTACAAACTTATTTATGTCCTCAGTTTTTGGACTAGGCAGGTGTCTTACTATGCTTTATGCAAACTGGGACTGGGTGGAAAGTAAGCTCTAGGCTAAAAAAAGCAGGCATGCATAAACGGGTAGGTGCGACTGTGGACTTGATTTTTTTCACATCCCTACTAGTAGGTCTTATGAGCATAAGAAGTAAGCAAGAGACATACCTTAGGTGAGAAGCACAAGTTGGACCGTCGTTGATCGACAATTAGTTGCTCCCTCGCCCTGCCATAAGGCGCTCAACCTCAAAGTAGATGATTCAATCCGTCTTGTTATAGTGAAACATTGAGAATTAGAATCAAATGAATATATCTTTATTTCTCTGCTGGTAACTTGCCTACAAAGGAGTTTGGAGGCGAAATGCCTCACTAAGCTTCCCCCACTCCTTGTTTTTTGCAGCCTGATATCTCTGACCCAAATAAGTGTGCATATTCCTAACATAAGCATAAATAATCATGTTATGGCATTATTATATATGTAATTATACCACAATAAGCTCAACAATCACCTTCTCATGTTACACCATCATTAACACTCTGCTCCTAAAATGCTAAATCATCGTACGTAAAAAGATGTTATATATTTATGCGTGAAATGGATTTGTGTGGTGAAGTGGAAGGAAAAAGGTGGTTCAAGGGTAAGGATAAGGTTGAGGGCTCTGGCCC